>JAKUCV010003642.1:0-45763 GCA_028386065.3 Turnera subulata
GTTTCGACCATATCATCGTTCAAACCCCGTTTCACCTCGAAATGAGTCTCCGTTTCCGACGAAACTCAAACCCCTTATAACGCCAACCTAAATACATTATTTCCAAGGAAAATAATTTATTTCCATAACCAAAAATCCGGAAATTCCACAAGGGCAAAAATTGGAATAAATTTTCAAAAATTCCGAATCAATCAAATTACGAAAATTCGGGGCGTTACATTTACCCAGACTGTTACAAATTTTATAATTTTAAAATAATTAAAAAATCAAATAAATATTTGTTAAATTACGTGAAAATTTCAAATGATAATTTATAAGTTTATAAATGAGCTAAAAAAATATATAATAATTAGTTTATGTAATAATCTTTTTCAATTATGTTAAAATTGCAATTTATATTTGTTGTAGTGGGAAGGCGTACTGCATTCCCCTTTAAACACTAAGGTCCATGTTTCGAGTCCTGGTGTGGAGGTGTGTGGAAATCGTACTCTTGGTAGTGGTTCCATTATACAAGGGTGACTTGTCGAGCCATGGAGAGAGATTAGTCTAGTAGTCGATTGGGATACTCTTTTAGCATAAAAAAGCATGAAGTTTGAAAAATAAAGTGGATCTAATAACAACATTCTTTATTTCTTTCTGTTTTAACTTTCTTAAGAATTGGTTGTCTTCCTCTCATACTTCTTCCGAAACAAATCATCATTCTTTTCTACTCCACTCGTTTTCGTCCTGGTAAGCGATCAACTTTTGAATTTTTTGCTTTGTCTACAAAATAATAATTCTTCCTTGTTGAAAATCACAAATCACAATATTGATATTTTTCATAATTAATTGTATGGAAGGGAACTGTCAGACATTGAGTATAATTTGTGCTCGCCTCCACCTAATTCAATTTATATTTGTAATTAAATGTTTTTAATAATATCTTGCCGAAAAAAATTAGTGATACTTTTCTAGAAATTTATGCAATTTATATTTTTTAGTATGCAATTTCTTTTATTTATGTTCGATGTATGATCTAATATTTTTGGCAATACCTTTACGCAGTATAAAACAGTTGAGGTTGATTTAACACGATGTCTTTTATTATTATGCTTTGACAAAAATGCTTTTCATGATAGGGGTTAGCTAGAAAGTTAAAAGTTAAAAGACACCTTCAATACTCATGAGAAAAATTAGTAAACTTACTGATTAACTTAAATAGATGAATCTAAAAAAAATTGAATATTATCTATAGGATTAGAGATCAGAATATGTGGCTTTGCAAGGAGGGGAAAAAACTCTCTTGCTTACCGCACCAATTAAAACTCGAAGACTCCTCGTTGGACCTGGTAATCTAATGAGGTTTAGGAATCTTTAGTTATTTGTAAATTCTAGCCTGAGAACTTGTATAAGATTGAATCTAGTGCAGGGAGAAGAAAATAACATATTTACCTTTCACGACAATTGTCCCTTGTTATTTTTTTTTTTTTGTCTTCTTCCAATGGTGAATTCAGTCGAAAAAGGTCGCCACAACAAAGTGAAAGAATTAAAGACTTAGGTTGGTATTTTTGTGATGACGATAAAACTATTAATAAAAAATATAATAATAAAAGAGGTAGGGGTATTTTTGTATTTCAATTTTGCAAAAGAACAGTAACTTGCTTGCTTGTATATGGAGAAGAAAATAACATATTTACCTTTCACGACAATTATCCCTTGTTGTTCTTTTTTTTTTTTTTTGTCTTCTTCCAATGGTGAATTCAGTCGACAAAAGTCGCCCCAACTTAAAGACTTAGGTTGGTATTTTTGTGACGATTAAACCATTAATAAAAAATATAATAATAAAAAAGATAGGGATATTTTTGTATTTCAATTTTGTAAGTTTGGGTGACTACGTGTTTGTGTTTTTATATATAGCATAGATATAGATATAGATAAACAAGCAAAACTTACTATTCCAATCATCGAGAGCTTCATGCGATACAATATTCAAAGACTCTGAGCTAGCATATTAGCACCGAGCGGCAAATGAACACTCCAACCAATCAAGAGACAGAGCTTTCAGTGAATGCGAGTGAAGGAGAAATTGAACCTGCCCTACAACTGCGAGTGTTGTCATAACAATCTAGTTCCATGTCGCAGAGCTGTAGAAATTCTTTCCAGAGCCATCTTTAGCAATTTCACTTAACGTTTGCGCTGACAGGCTGATAGTACAGAACAAAAATGAATGCAATAACTGATTTCTGAACTTTTTGCAATTCTCGATGAAGTTCATTCAGAATAAAAGCCCCAATTCCCCATAACATAGATAACCACAGACATTAAGGTCTCCTGGTAAATGTCAAATGACCCTTGCTAGTGAGAAGTATATGAGGCTCTGCAACATACTACAATATGCAATGAGGGTTGCATAACATGTGCACATTACATCTTAGCCAACCTTCCAGTAAATGGAGCTTGGTATTGCTTGCTGCGTGCTAGACAAATCAATGAGAAGCTAGCTGGCTGAATCCATCAGAACCCACAACATATGAATTGAATAGGAAGGAGGTCCAAAGGAAAATAGAAAATTTATAAAGGTCATTTCCCGCAGGATTTCTTCTCAAGAATTATTATATCGTCGTCTATGACCTTTGAACCAATCACTGAATCACATTTTTCAGGAAGACAACAAACATGCTATCCCCCTCAACTCACCAAATCTCGCGCATTCATATGGTATCCACCAGGCACCATAAACAAGCGCTTACAAGCATGAAACACTTCATCTAGTTTCTAAGATTGAACACACTTCTATCCCCTAACTTTGAGATAGAAAAAGATTGGTGAATTCCAGTCACAGAGATGAACGGATCAAGTGAGCTCATAGCTAATAAGCTGATTGCAAGATAGGAATCGATGAACAGAACTGGCAAACGTTTGAGAAAAGTAAAAAACTTCAAGCATTTACTTATTTACACCCATCACTTAGTCTTGCAAAACTAAGCAAAGTCTTCCTGAATCCTAAACAAAACTTACAAAATTAATTGATAACAAATAGAGTGATGAAAATGAGAAGAAACATAATACCAACAACAACTACTGATTGAAATCTGGAACTTTAGAAAATTCAAAGAACACAGCTTTATCCTTGTGTGACATCACATATATCATACATATCTCTAGCAATTTCGACAAATGGTTCACGCACCTACACTGCCACCACCAGCTCCTCCTTTGAGTGCCTTCTTCAACTCCTCATTCACATCGGCCTCCATGGTGGATGATTTCTTATCATTGCCTCCTCTCCTTTCAGTTCTACCAGCAGCAGCACCACCACTTCTAAATCCATTCCTCTCAATCTCTCTATACTTGCCAGACCCAAAATCCACGGTAGCGATATCTTGCCTGAGATCATCCACGGCTTTCTTCAACATCCCATTCTCGGCCTGCAAGGTCTCCAGCTGCCTCTTAACGGTCATGCAAGCCTCCGCCACCGCATCACCCCTCGCCGAATCCGGGTTCTCCTTCTCCTTGGACTTGGGATCCTCCTTCACCTCCACGTGCTCGATCCCGATCTTATTCATCACCAGGAACGGAATCTTACTAAAATTGACCCCGCCGGAATCACCCCCACCCTTCACCTCCGCCGGGACCCTAACGCCCCACCTGAAATTCACCACCGCGCGGCTCCTAACGGGGAGCCTGGTCTTCGCGGCAACCTCGACCCCGGAAAACACACCGGCAATCGCATTCACGGTGGGCGGGGGGAAAGCCGCAATCCGCTTCCCATAATAAGACCCAGCACCCAATCCTCCGCCGTTGAGCTGGGGAGGAGGAGGGGGAGGGAGGGGAGCCTCGACGACCTCGATGGAGGAGCCATCGTCGTCATCGGAGACGGAGCCGTTGCGGAATCCTGCGGCGGAGGCGGGCTTGGCAGCGGCGGGGTTGAAGTTCAAGTCCCAGGGGGAAGAGGACTGGGATTTCTTGATGGAGAAATCGCCGAACTGGGGCTTGAAGTGGAGCATGAAGGTAGGGTTTCCGTTGCCGAGGAGGTTGAACTCGGCGCTCATGAGCATGGAGCTGGAGACAGGGGAGCCGAAGGGCCCCGTCCCGGTCTTGACCACCAGGGAGAAAGGGTTCCAGCTGTCATTCGGGCGGTAGGCGAGCTTGATGGAGGGCCCCGATTCGAAGAAGGTGGCGAGGTTGAGGGTCAGCTCCTTCGACTCGCCGGCGACGATCCCGGACTGGAACGGCAATCCTAATATGTTTAGTGGGACTTTGGCTCTAAACAGTGGCTTCTGCTCTTCCCGGAACTTGAGTGACGCCTTCATTCTTTTCCTTTCCTTTTATTTCCTTTTTTTTTTTAATTTTTTTNATCCACATCACATGTGTTTACGTTAGTTTCTACTGCTTAAAAATATTTTTATACAAATCATGCCTACGGTACTAGTACGGACAAAACAGATATGTTGTTGATAAATAGGTTTTGGTTAGTGGTTTGGTTCGTAAGTCTCTCCTTAATTTACGTGGCTGTTTTTTACTTGATCACTCTTTTAATCCTACAGTTTGGCATCCATTTAGAAATTGGCCTCCTAGTTTTTTTTTTTCTTTTTTTGGCTTAACCACGTCCTTATTATCGTGAAACTCAAAAAGTATACTCAGCCCTAACATATAGATCAAAACGCAACCCAACCAAAGTTGACACAATATAGCTTTTCTTTCAAACCAAAAGACATGAAGATGGTGTGTGGGGACATAATGGATCCTACCCATTTATCTATTTATGATCCTTCAAGAAATTTAAATGAATATCCATATCTATTTTAACCTATTTAATGTGGGTATAGCCATTCATCTATATAATGTTAATATATATTTTTTAGGATTTATATTTTAACTTTTTTAACCTCATGAATATTAATCCGACCTAACCCATATTAACCATGCAAAGCCTATACGAGCCTAATTAGGCACGACTGAGATAGGCTTGCTCGGGCTTAACTTGGCCCGTTCGAGCCCAATTAGGTCCGCAACGATTGGGCTCAACCCAGCCCAATTGGGTCCATTTGGTTGAGCTAGGACAAGCCCAACTAGGCCCAAATAGGTTGGCCCCACAGTTAGGCCCACACGGGATGGATAAGGCCCAATTTAGCCTACATGGGATGGGTCGGGACGGGTCGGTGGAGTAGGAGGAGTATCGGAGCAGACAGAGGAGCAACATCGGTGAAATTAGCTTTCTTAAAAAAATTAAACGGGAAATTTATACAACTAAAATATTTGGCTAATTGAATTAGAATATTAATATTTGGGTATATCATATTATCCAACCCATATAAAGCCATTGTTTTATGGATTAAATGGATAAAATACTCAATTAGACCCATATAAAATTTGTACTGATCCATTTATACTCATTATCTATTTTTTACATGGGTTAAATGGATAACCATTTTGCCACCTCTAAAACCACTTGTTTGCGTTGTTGGAA
The DNA here is from genome assembly GCA_028386065.3 of Turnera subulata. Lineage (NCBI taxonomy): Eukaryota > Viridiplantae > Streptophyta > Magnoliopsida > Malpighiales > Passifloraceae > Turnera > Turnera subulata. Next base: position 5,450 of record JAKUCV010003642.1, read on the forward strand.
AATTAATGCTGTTGTAATTGGTGACGCAACTAGGGGTGTATGTAAAAATACGCATGGTGAGTGGAAAGCTGGCTTTGCGGGAAAATATAGTGGATGTTCCAAGACCAAGATTGAATTGCTTGCTATCTGGTCGAGCTTGCAGATTGTTGTGAATCTTGATGTTATACTTTTGGAATCTGATGTACGAAATGTTGCTCGAACTTTTGTTATTTTTTATTTCCTCTCCAAATGTAATAGAGAATCAACTGAGAGATGATAGATCTCACACGGACTAAACGCCTTTTTTATATATTTTGAAGTATTAATGTAATACATCCTGGAAAAAAAATAGAGATACTAAATAAATAAAAAAAAACTTAAAACAGACAAACATACTTAAAACTTTTAAGGCATAATTAATCTAGAAAAAAAAAATATTGTAGCTACCTAATGCCATTAGAATGGATTCTTGCTTGAGCACTTGAGTATGTCTATAGCCATGGACATTAAGCTTTCACAGCGGATATAATAAACAGGCTAGAGTATGTACCTCTGTTATTTATTTGGAGCCAAGATTGTTGAATTCCTCTAGATTGTTGTATTGATCGCGGGTATAGTTACTAAAAAAATACCGTTTTTTCCACAACCTAAATGCCCTAATTAAATGTGAAGATGTTTTTGTGTTTTCAGAGAGTAGCAAGTTGTGTATCTTGCAGGAGTGTGCCATTTAAATCAATACAGCAGCTTTATATTTCCAAAAACAAAACAACAACACCCATATCTATAAAGGCTCAATTAGTGAGCATTTACATTATTGGTGGACATGTCGGATCCTCTCTACAAAATAAATCATCATATTGAGTTGAATCCGATGACTTTAAATCCATTATGATCTAACTATTTTCTAGTATCACAAACAGTGTCACCATCATCGGGACTGGAGCCTTTACCGGATCCAGAATAGTCACCGATGCCAGTGCAAAAGCCAGAGTTGTTGCCTCAGCTGAATTCCGAGCCGTCACCAACACTAGAGTTGGATCGAAAACCATCGTTAGATATTGATTGTCTAACAGCAAACAAACAACACGGGTAAGAACGCCCACACACAACACGATCAAGAAGACCCACAATCAAGCACTCAAAAAAGGTAACTAAATGCCTAATTAACAATGACCTTAATAACAAGAGGAATATGGAAGAAGATTGATAAGCAATGAGAATTTCATATTTATAAAACGTGGCCTTTTAGTTGTCTTTAATGATCAGCTGTTACTCAACAAACAATTAAAATTCTTTCTGAAAATAAGGAGCTTCTAATAAGTGCTCAATCCTTCAAAGCCCCCATAAAAAGGGTGCAAACCAAAGGTAAAAAACACAGAGCGAGTATTGCTAAAAGAGCAAGGCTAATACTCTGCACCTTTTCCTTTCCTTCACTTAAATTCCCCAAAGTTTCTAACTCAGGCATTGGAGGCCCATTGGGGGTCACACCCCAGGACCTCCCCCAGGTCTTATTTTCTACTCTCCAATATTGTAGGAATCAACCAAGAGCAAGTCACGTCAATCGGAATTGCACCCAAAAGCCAACTCTAAGAGCTGCAGAATACCAAGGACGGACAACGAGGAATTCAATCACGATAACAACACACATAACAAGAAGCCACCATCACAAGAGTCACATATCGATTAGTTAGAAGACCACGTCTTCACCCAGCTGAGGACCTTGTCTTTTACATTGGCACCGTCTACGGGAAACTGAACAAAAAGCCATGGCATCACCACCTGATCTCTCGGATCTGACCACCCAAACACCTTCAAGAACTACGATCATCGGAGGTAACTCAACTATTAGAGGAACTTCAACCACTCTAACCTCCGGAGCTCATGCGACAACAGGGCGTCAACCTCTGCTATCAATGATGGAATTGGAGGTCTTCTAGTTGACGCTAGTACAAGCCGATAAAACCCAGACACAATAATGTGCGATGAATTCATGGAATTCAAGCAAGAGATGCTAGCGAGCCTGAGGAATTTATGCCTAATAGCACCATCAGAGGACTTCACGGAAGCGGCGCATGGGGGTACGAACCTTCGGAATGAAGGAGAGAGGCGTACAGGACCTGCCTCGGTCATCCGCCAATAGTCTGATATGGAGGTAGAAGATCGGAGTAATCCTTTGGAAAACCAAGTCAGGGAGCTAATTGAACGACATATGCAATCAATGGCTAGACAAGCTAGGGGCAACGAAATGGAAGGCATCTCGCCTTTAAAAGATGTGGTTCGGTTGGCCCCAGTACCGGAGAAATACAAGGCCCCCTCCATCAAAGCCTATGATGGTCATGCAAATCCGAGTGATCACCTTAAACAATACATGGGAACTATGGGCATGCACGGGTATTGTGATGCGGTCATGTATAAGGCTTTTCACACCACCCTATTCAGGTCTGCCAGGGAGTGGTACATGACCCTAACACCCAATTCTATCGGGAGTTTCAAGGAGCATACTGATGGTTTCCTGACACACTTCTCCAGTAAAAAAAAACCAAGAAAACGCCTTTAGCTCTCATGCTCATGAAACAAAGATCGGGAGAATCTCCAAGAGATTTTATGAAACGTTTTAACGCGGAAGCTATTGAGAATACGAACCTAATCCCCTCGACAAAAACGCATGCCTTGATCACAGCCACTATAAACGTGGATCTAAAAAGGGCCTTGGCTGCAAAGGCCCCGGAAAACAAAGACAACCTGATGGCAGAGATTGTAAACCAAATCAATATAGAGGAGGCGCTAGCAGCAACAGAACCTAAATCGAGTAAAGAACTCCGCGAGATGGGACCATCCGGAACGAAAGAAGAGGAGAGGACCTCCAGGACCTCTTATTTGAAAATAAGGAACCAAGGAAGGAAAATAGAGAAATAGATTTCTAAACCCCGTGCCTCATCGTACGAGTCTTTTACTCCCTTGAATACTAGCAGGGCTAGAGTGCTTATGGAAATCAAGGAAGCGCCATACAATAAATGGCCAAGCGAGATTAAGAAGCGACCCGAGGCATAGAGATGAAGCAAAATATTGTGAGTTCCACAAAGACCAAGACCATAATACGGAGGACTGTTTCCACCAAAAGAGATAAATAGAGAGGCTGGTCAAAGAGGGTCGTCTAGACCGATTTCTGTTACCTCCTCCTCCACCGCATAGAAACCAAGAAGAAGAGGAAAGAGAAAGGACAGGTGCACGAGGTGGTGATCAGAATGGGGTGGTCAGACGAGTGACAAACATCACAGCCAGGACCTTGGTTGGGACTCTGAAGCAAAGACTTTTTGAAGATAGTCTAAGGAAAAGAGATCTAGACGGCAAAGCAACAGAGCTAGAACCCATACAGTTCACTACCAGAGACATGTCGTGGGTTTTGGTGCCTCATGAAGATGCGCTAGTCATAACGGCAATCATAGACCGAAATGAAGTAGCACGAATATTAATCAACGATGGGAGTTGCAGTGGACATTCTTTATGATGATACCCTGGGAAGAATGGACCTCCCTAGCAAAAAGTTGAACTCGGTCTACACACCTCTGTCTGGATTTGCCGATGAATGTGTCATCCCAACGGGCTCCATTTGTCTAAATTTTAAACAGTAATAACTTTCCCCAAAGTTGCTTCAGTATGCACTAACTGGTTAATTTGCAAAGGGAAGCGTTTATATAATGCCATTATCAGAAGATCGACCATACACAAACTACGGGCTATACCATCCACTCTATACCAGGTGATGAAATTCCCTACACGTCACGACACAGGAGAAGTTAGAGGAAGCCAAACATTAGCGCAAGAACGTTGTGCCAACATCTTATGCGGGGATAAATGCGAAGTATACACTATGCAAATAGAAGCAAAACCGGAGCCTGTTGGAAAACTAATCCAACTACCGTTGGAAAGTGCTGGATGAAAGTCAGTCCAAGTAGGGAAGGACTTCTATGAGCTCGGGAAAGAAGACCTGAAACTATCGGATTTCTTTGAAAAAAGCCGGGATGTGCTTGCCTGGGAAGCCATCGAAATGCCAGGTATCTCTCCTGGCATAATCACCCACAACTTAAACTTGGATCTGAAGTTTACTCTGATAAAGCAGAAACGACGCTGGTACTCGATGGAGAAGCAAAGGGAGATTGAGGGGGAAGTTATAAGATTGGAAGAAACCGGTTTTGTTCGTGAGATACTTTATCTGGAATGGTTGGCAAACGTCGTAATGATGAAAAAACCGAACGGCAAGTGGCGTATGTGCGTGGATTTCACCGATTTGAACAAAGAAATGCCCAAGGATTATTTTCCCTACCCAAAATCAATCAGCTAGGAGACTCCACAGTAGGACATAAGTGGCTAAGTTTTTTGGATGCTTACTCAGGCTATCATCACATCCTTATGGACAAAGAAGATGTCGAGAAAATGACATTTTTTGCCAACAACGGTATTTACTATTACACTGTCATGCCTTTCGACCTAAAAAATGCTGGCACTACTTTCCAACGCTTGATGACCAAAGTTCTGAAGGAGGAGATAGGCAAGAAGGTCGAGGTATACATCGACGATATAGTCGTCAAAAGTGCAACCCAGAAGGACCACATAGAGACGCTGCAGTGGATTTTTGAAAGGTTCAGGGAGCACGGGATGAGACTCAACCCAACAAAATGTGTTTTTAGAGTTCCTAGTGGCAAATTTCTGGGTTTCATGCTTACCGAACGGGGTTTAGAAGCTAACCTAGACAAAATTGCAGTAATCCAAAAGATGAAAGAGCCATCTTGTCTTAAAGAAGTTCAAGAATTGACAGGGCAAATTGCTGCCTTAACAAGATTCATGAACACGGCAGCTGAAAAATACAAACCGTTCTTCTGTTTGTTGAAAAATCAAAGAGATTTCAAGTAGACCAGCGAATGTGCTAAGACATTTGAGGAGCTCAAGGAATTTTTAACATCACCTCCTATCCTCACCACTACTAAACCAGGAGATGTCATGATCCTGTACATCGCAATAGCTGAGGAGGCGGTAAGTGCGGCTTTAGTACGAAAAGACAAGGGAAAGCAACAACCAGTGTACTACATGAGCAAGACCTTAATGGGAGCAGAGGTGCGATACACAATTGCCGAAAAACAGCCTACGCGGAGGTAGTAGCAACCAGGAAACTAGCCTTACTTCCAAAGTCATACGATGCGGGTATACACTAACCACCCAATTAGGAAAGCCCTTCACAAGCCGAATGTCTCGGGGCAACTTGCAAATTAGGCAGTAGAGCTAAGTGCTCTAGACATCGAGTATCTGCCCTGGACTGTAAACAAAGGACAAGTCCTGCCAGACTTTGTCTTGGAAGGAGTTCCTACCCCTGACAATCGAAAGGATGAATGGATAATACATGTAGATGTGTCTTTTACGAAAGAGGGGAGTTGTGCCGGCAACATAATCACTACTCCTCAGAAGGACATGTTTGAAATCTCTCTAAAATTAGCATGGCCTGCCTTGAAAAACCAAGCCAAATACGAAGCCCTTTTGACGGGTCTAGAGCTTGCAAAAGGGATAGGAGCAGCTTCGGTAAAAATTTTCAGCGATTCTCAACTCATAGTTGAACAAATAAACGGAAATTACGAGGCGAAAAATGAGGTCATGAAGAAGTACTTTGAGAAAATCGAAGAGGTCCAGTCAGGATTGGTCAATTTAGAGGTCGTCAAGATCCCCCGATCACAAAATTAAAGAGCAGACCTCTTAGCTAAAATGGGGATGTCCAGTACAGCACCTGCGGAGACCATCAAAGAAACGCTAGAGTATCCCTCCATTGGACGAGGAAATGTTCTCTCCATACTTGCAGGAAGTTTATGGATCGACCCAATTAGGAAGTACATCTTGGACGGGATCTTGCCGTCCGATCCCCTTGAAGCTCACAAAACCGGGAAGAAGGAAGCCTGGTATACAGTTCAGTTGAGGGAGTTGTATAAAAGATCTGTCGCAGGTGCTTTGCTAAAGTGCCTACCCCAGAAAATGCCAAAGCAGTGATTGAAGAAGTACACCAAGGCGCGTGTGGTAACCACCCTGGATCCCAAATAGTGGTACACCAAGTTATGAGACATGGGTACTACTGGCCTACCATGTGGAAGGATATAAGGGAATATGTCAGGAGCTATGAAAAATGTCAGCTACATGCTAATTGTGATACCCCAGGTACACCTAGGTTCCTAGAGGGATGCTCATATGATGAGAGCCGGGTGTTACTTGTGCTTTGAGGACATTCGTGTTAGTCGAATCGTGTATTCGGTAGGTTGTGGGCGATGCTAATATTCTTGGCATTAATATTGGCATGGGATTTGGCTTAGTATATGTGGTGGTAGTGGATTGAGGGCAAGGGTGCATATAGGCTTGACCTAGTGTGCACAAATGGATTCATGGTGACCCGATGGCACGGATGGCCTGTTTAGGGGACACCGAGTGCTCGACTTTATTAATCAGTCGATAAAGTGATGGATTATGTTAGGGATATATTAATTAGGTGCAATTGGTGCATTTGAGGCACAATTGCCCAAATGAGATACCCGTTGGCTCGGGTTGGCACAAATGGTGCACAACGGGGGCACCGGGGTGCCCGCCGGTGCACAAATGGGCTCGATGAGGGTAAATACGTAATTGGAAAAACCGACCAATCAGAATGTGACGTGTGGCTCGGGAATAAGCTGCTGGTGGTTTGGGTGTGCAAGCTAGCAGGTTGGTTGCCACAAACTAATTGGATGGGAAACAAGCATGAGGTGGCACCAACTTGGTGCAAGTGGCACCAAGTTGGCAAGTGTGGCAAGTAGGTGCTTAGTCACCTACTTACCATCACTTAAGGGGTGAAATCAGGCACCTCTCACTCATTCTGATCAGAACCAAATCGTGATAGGTGTGAGAGAGAGAGAGGAAGAGAGAAAAGAGGGGAAAGGAGGAGAGGTGAGCCTAAGGGTTCTGCTCTCGGCCAGACAGACCCATGGCCACTAAAATGAGGATTCCGGCCAAACCACTGGTTGGAATTGAGTGAAACCAAAGCCTATGGTTAGCTAACCATAACTCTCGTATGGCGTAGGTTTGGTAGATTTTGGAGCTTTACTGAGCGAGTTATGCTCTCTCCAAGTGGACTGGTCTGCAGCAGTCCAGCTGCTTGACCCCGAGTTGATGCAGGGGCCATAACTGGAGTTATACGACTTGTAATTTGGTGTTCTTGGTGGCTATGGAAAGCTAAGATGCGTGGCTACAACTCTTAGGTTGAGGCCTGAAGCTGATTCAGCCTTTAAGGCTCTGTATTTCTAGTTGAAGTCACTACTGTGTGCAGGGCAGCTTCTGCCCGAATTGGGGAGAGATAAGTATTGTGTAGTTTGATTGTGGTTTACATGATATGCTTGCTGTGCTTGGGTTATGATGTGACTTTATATGTTTTTGACAGGGGCTTATGATCCCAGGATGCCCAAGGGCTCCAAAGGGAAGGAATGATTTTTATGGTTGTGCTAAAATGCTAGGTAAGTAGGTGATGCGTACTTGTGACAATTGCCATCGTGTGCTTGCTGGGCAGATAGCCCAATTGCTTGGTTGGCATGGTATTGGCACTTATGGTGCATGTGTTATTGATTATTGACTAATGGTTGGTCTGCTGGTTGTGCCCAAGGGGCTGTGCATCATTTGCATTTGCATCATTGCATTCATGGAGATCGTTGGCCAATGGATCATGTGGGTAGTGCAAGCGGGGCTTGTATGTACCGAGAGATTGGTGGCCACTTGTGATGTGCGCCACATGACAGGTTATGGAACCTTGCGGAGGATTATTCCCGCTTGGTATTATTGACAGGTTGGGTCATTGCGGTGTGGGATCCGCTTGGCCAGAGGGTGGTGCTACGAAGGGCTCTGTGTGTACCTCGGTAGCTAGCCATATGCACATTGTTGGCTATTCGGTTATGCCTCGTACGTGGGGCTGTGGGATTCGGTTGTGCATGTGTGCAGGGCTGTCGGGTTATGCAAGTAGGCCCGGAGTACATCACTTGGCTTACCCGTGGGCCTGATCACGGAGGACCGGATACCTTGCTGATTGGTGGCATGTTTGCTATGCATTGCATACTTTGGGTGGTTATTGCTTGTGTGCACATTTGCTTACTGAGTTTTATACTCACCCCCCTTCTCCCCTTGTCTTGTAGGTGTGAGAATGAGTATACGGGCAGTAGGTCGATGGGTATAGCCGGAATGGTCATTTAATTGGTTGTTAAACTGTAATAGTTTGCTAAAGAGGCTATAACTTAGATTATAAGTGGTAGTGCCCCTTGTAGCAAGAATTTTATAACATTAGTGGATATGACTTAATAAATGAGTTTATATAATTAGTATTTTCTGTTGCCTTTGCGAATGTTGTTTTGCTTCCGTTTATGCTGCGCTCGTGTTTTGGTTAGTAGCCCGCTAGGCAAAGGCCTATGTGCTCGAGTATAGGCCTTGGGGTGCCTTGTGGCACGGTGTGGGTGCACACGGTGCCTGGCGGGTCATGCTTAGGCGGGGGCGTGACAGATATAGTAGCGGAGCATAGTTATAAAATTTTTCCAAGGGGCATAGGTTGTTCAGTGTTATGGCTAGTACCCATCGAGTTAGAGGTTGGGGTTTGGTGAGAGAATTGTGTCTTATATATTTTGTTTGTGTTTTATGTGTTATTGTATCTTTGTGTTTGCTTGATATGCAGATCGATAAATTCGTGGACAAGTTAAGTGCGCATGAAATGGTTGAGAATGTGGTACTAAAGGAAGTAAGCAATGATGCTGCGGATTTGGAAATGTGTAAAGCATAGTGGATAGTGTTACGAAACCTGAGGATGAGTAAGGCATAAGGGAAATGGTTGTGATTGTGGAGTTTTGGTTTACAACATTTAGTAAAGGATGCATGATGTTTGTGTTCGAATTTAAAGTGTTATGAGTGGTAACATATGGAGGGAAGGTTTATGAATGGTCTGGGCTAATACCAAATGTGAGGGCATTGGAGTTGGTTTGGATTACTTGGAGTTAGTTGTGGACTACTAAGTTCTGGGTACGACCGTATGATGATGGACTTGGAGATGTGTGTGAAGAGTTATTTCTTTCGTGAGGTATAAGCGGAGTGGCGCTGCGGAAGCGTGGTTGGATTGTTTGGGATGCAATTGGACCTGTGGTTGTTCAATTGGTCCGAGCAGAATATTTTGTTGGCTTAGCTGGTACAACTAGTGTACTTGTGTTTGCAATAGTGTGCATCACTGTGAGAGTAGTGTACTTTGTGGCCCGGTTGGGGCAATTGATTCGGTTGGCCGATTAGAGTGCCAGTGCACGCACCAGGGTACGATTGGTGCATTTTGTTGCCGATAGGCTGATCACTATCCGAGTACACGCACTTTTGTGCGAGTGGTGCATTTTGAGGTTCGGTTGGGGATAATTGGCCTTGAGTGCCAATTGACGCAATTGTATGCGGGTAGTGCACCCGTAATGGAGTGAACAAGAGATAGGAGGTTTTAGTGATGAGAAAATGAACATATGGGTTAAGATAGCTTAGAGAGCTATGTATCATGTTAAAGAGTTATAGTGGGAACTCATATGGTTACATTTGGAAGGCTAACAGTACATTGCACAATTTTACTTGATTTTACTATATGGCCATAATTTATAATGATTTCATAATGTTTTGAAAGAAATATGCAAGTACTGCTTAGCCTAACCATTTGCACCATGGTAAGGAGTGATAGATAGTTGATAGAATTAGAATCTATAAGATTCCGATCGAATGGTCAAGGTATGTGAAACGGGTTAGTGTGAGAAATGCTCATAAGGATATATAAGGGTTGTACAATTGGATTGTACATTGTAAGTATCAAGCTTGGGAGACATTAAGGAGTTGAGGTTAAACTCGAGAATGAATTTCGAGGCAAATGGATTGGAGATACATTGGACCAAGTTACTAGTTGAGTAGCATGATTCAGATATAAGCGGAGGAATAAGATCACATAGAATAACATATGAGAGTTATGAAAGGGCAACGGTGTTACCAATGAGTTTACGGTAACATCTGAATTTCGCGGACAAAATTCTTGAAGGAGGGGATGATGTGATACCCCAGGTACACCTAGGTGCCTAGAGGGATGCTCATATGATGAGAGCCGGGTGTTACTTGTCCTTTGAGGACATTCGTGTTAGTCGAACCGTGTATTCGGTAGGTTGTGGGCGATGCTAATATTCTTGGCATTAATATTGGCATGGGATTTGGCTTAGTATATGTGCTGGTAGTGGATTGAGGGCAATGGTGCATATAAGCTTGACCTAGTGTGCACAAATGGGTTCATGGTGACCCGATGGCACGGATGGCCTGTTTAGGGGACACCGAGTGCTCGACTTTATTAATCAGTCGATAAAGTGATGGATTATGTTAGGGATATATTAATTAGGTGCAATTGGTGCATTGGAGGCACAATTGCCCAAATGAGATACCCGTTGGCTCAGGATGGCACAAATGGCGCACAACGGGGGCACCGGGGTGCCCGTCAGTGCACAATTGGGCTCAATGAGGGTAAATACATAATTGGCCAAACCGACCAATCAGAATGAGATGTGTGGCTCGGGAATAAGCTGCTGGTGGTTTGGGTGTGCAAGCTAGCAGGTTGGTTGCCACAAACAAATTGGATGGGAAACAAGCATGAGGTGGCACCAACTTGGTGCAAGTGGCACCAACTTGGCAAGTGTGGCAAGTAGGTGCTTAGTCACCTACTTACCATCACTTAAGGGGTGAAATAAGGCACCTCTCACTCATTCTGATCAGAACCAAATCGTGATAGGTGTGAGAGAGAGAGAGAGGAAGAGAGAAAAGAGGGGAAAGGAGGAGAGGTGAGCCTAAGGGTTCTGCTCTCGGCCAGACAAACCCCTGGCCACTAAAATGAGGATTCCGGCCAAACCACTGGTTGGAATTGAGTGAAACCAAAGCCTATGGTTAGCTAACCATAACTCTCATATGGCGCAGGTTTGGTAGATTTTGGAGCTTTACTGAGCGAGTTATGCTCTCTCCAAGTGGATTGGTCTGCAGCAGTCCAGCTGCTTGACCCCGAGTTGATGCAGGGGCCATAACTGGAGTTATACGGCTTGTAAATTGGTGTTCTTGGTGGCTATGGAAAGCTAAGATGCGTGGCTACAACTCTTAGGTTGAGGCCTGAAGCTGATTCAGCCTTTAAGGCTCTGTATTTCTAGTTAAAGTCACTACTGTGTGCAGGGAAGCTTCTGCCCGAATTGGGGAGAGATAAGTATTGTGTAGTTTGATTGTGGTTTACATGATATGCTTGCTGTGATTGGGTTATGATGTGACTTTATATGTTTGTGACATGAGCTTATGATCCCAGGATGCCCAAGGGCTCCAAAGGGAAGGAATGATTGGTATGGTTGTGCTAAAATGCTAGGTAAGCAGGTGATGCGTACTTGTGACAATTGCCATCGTGTGCTTGCTGGGCAGATAGCCCAATTGCTTGGTTGGCATGGTATTGGCACTTATGGTGCATGTCTTATTGATTATTGACTAATGGTTGGTCTGCTAGTTGTGCCCAAAGGGCTGTGCATCATTTGCATTTGCATCATTGCATTCATGGAGATCGTTGGCCAATGGATCATGTGGGTAGTGCAAGCGGGGCTTGTACGTATCGAGAGATTGGTGGCCACTTGTGATGTGCGCCACATGACAGGTTATGGAACCTTGCGGAGGATTATCCCCGCTTGGTATTATTGACAGGTTGGGTCATTGCGGTGTGGGATCCGCTTGGCCAAAGGGTGGTGCTACGAAGTGCGCTGTGTGTGCCTCGGTAGCTAGCCATATGCACATTGTTGGCTATTCGGTTATGCCTCGTACGTGGGGCTGTGGGATTCGGTTGTGCATGTGTGCAGGGTTGTCGGGTTATGCAAGTAGGCCCGGAGTACATCACTTGGCTTACCCGTGGGCCTGATCACGGAGGACTGGATACCTTGCTGATTGGTGGCATGTTTGCTATGCATTGCATACTTTGGGTGGTTATTGCTTATGTGCACATTTGCTTACTGAGTTTTATACTCACCCCCCTTCTCCCTTGTCTTGCAGGTGCGAGACTGAGTATACGGGCAGTAGGTCGATGGGTATAGCCGGGATGGTCATTTAATTGGTTGTTAAACTGTAATAGTTTGCTAAAGAGGCTATAACTTGGATTATAAGTGGTAGTGCCCCTTGTAGCAAGAATTTTATAACATTAGTGGATATGGCTTAATAAATGAGTTTATATAATTAGTATTTTCTGTTGCCTTTGCGAATGTTGTTTTGCTTCCGTTTACGCTGCACTCGTGTTTTGATTAGTAACTCGCTAGGCAAAGGCGATTAGCTTATATGTGCTCGAGTATAGGCCTTGGGGTGCCTTGTGGCACGGTGTGGGTGCACACGGTGCTTGGCCAGTCATGCTTAGGCGGGGGCGTGACACTAATATTCCACATCAACCTGCAAGTCTTCTGAGTACCTTGACAGCTCCTTGCCCATTCGCTCAGTGGGGAATCGACATACTAGGACCTTTTTCTGCAACTAGTGGGCAAAGGAAGTACGTGATCGTGGCAGTAGACTATTTTAACCAGTGGGTAGAAGCTAAGGCCATCGCAAAAATAACCGCCTTTAGCGTCTTGGAGTTCATTAAAAAGAACATCAACTTTCGCTTCGGGATACCTAGGATTTTTGTGAGCGATAACGGAAAGAAGTTCGATAAAAAACAGGAAAAATGGGCAGAATTTTTACCCGAGGTCCTGTGGGGAATCAGGACCACTGTCAATACAGCCACAGGTGCCACTCCTTTTTGTCTAACATATGGGACAAAAGCTGTCGTTCCATCTGAGTTAATTGAGCCGAGTTTAAGAATTCGCACTTTCGAGGAGGAAAGGAACGATGAGCTATTGGCCGGGGTTCTGGACACTAGAGAGGAGGTCAGAGAAGATGCCACGGTAAGGGTACTAGCTTATCAACAAAAAATGGCCGGATATTATAACAAGAAGGTTAGACTTCGACCCATCCAACTCGGGGACATGGTCCTACGAAAGATAGGGCCAGCAGGTTATGAGAGGAACAAACTAAGCCCGAATTGGGAGGGTCCTTACCAAGTGGAAGAAGAAAAATACCAGGGCTCTTATTTGTTAAGGAATCCAAAAACCGGACGTCTGCTTTCCCAGACTTGGAACTTGGACAACCTAAAGAAATTTTATCACTGAACAGGCCGAGGTACTTTGACTCTCAACGCCAGGTGCTCACTTTTTACGTCCATCAACTTTCTTTCGTTTTATATTGTAAGTCTATTTTTTCAGCTTTCCGAACAAAATAAGGTTTTTCAGAGGAGTCCCTATGTTATAAAAACTACTTGCGTGACAGTAAAAACTCGTATGTTCAGTAAATTCGTGTTTTTTTTTACATATCACAGTAAGCGAGTGAATTTATTTTGGAAAAATCACGGGAGGTCATAAAAATACCAAAAGGACCAAAAGTCCATACAAACCTCAAAAATAGGAAAATGAGTCCGCAGTGTCGTAAAGACATCAGGACCTTTTTTCCGTGTCTTAACTGAGGAGACCAATATGAGGTCCCAGTACCACAGTACCAAGAAGGACCGAAAGTCCAGTCAAATCTCATAGAAAAGGACGATGAATCCACGCAAGTACCACGAAGTCATCAGGACCTTTGTTTTCCTCAAAAATATATAAGCATAGTACATATAGAAGCAAGCAAGGTCCTCTCTTTTTAAGAGAACAGGGCCAAGCAAAGGTTTCTTACATCTTTTTCGAAGAAACGAAGACTTAGCAAAGGTCTTAATGAGAATCTTCTCCTCAAGTCCTGCCTAAAAAACGAAGGCACTAAATGGAATAGATAAGCACAAATAAGTTCTAATACAAAGGAGAAGATGATATATCCCAGAAAAGTAATATAAAGGAGAGAATCAATAAACGTTATAGTTCAAAAGAAGAGATTAAATATCCCAGAAAAATGCAAAGAGGAAATTCAAAGAAAATTCAAGTTCAAAAGAGAGACTAAACATCCCAGAAAAATAATAAGAAAAATCCCAAACAGAAAAATCAAAAGATGGAAATGTAAAATAGTACTTTCTGATCTCCCCTATCTAGAAGTAAAGGGCTTTACCATTGGTCTTCATTTAGGCAACGAGCCAGGAGCTAGACTGGCCTGATGCGCCTCCATAAGGTCATCTTGGCGGGGTAAGTCATGAAGTAAGGTCATGTCAAAATCAAGAGAGACCTCCTTAAGGTGCTTTTTGAAGGCCTCCATCATAAGGTCAACTAGGAATGCTATAGTTATAACGGAGGCCTTCAAGAAGCAACTTAAGGAGATCTCTCCTGATTTTGACATGAGCTTACTTCATGACTTCCCCCGCCAAAATGACCTTATGGAGGCGCATCAGGCCAGTCTAGCTCCTGGTTCGTTGCCTAAATGAAGACCAATGGTGTAGCCCTTTACTTCTATATAGGGGAGATTAGAAAGTACAAGGCCGACACAGCTTCTTGCTTAATTTTTTCTGCATCTCCCTCCATGGCAGCCAACTTCTCTTCAGACACAATTCGAGCACTTTGCGCTTCGAAAGCCTCACTTTGAGCCTTGGCAATTTTCTCCTCAAAGAGGACCAGCTCACCTTGTAAAGTGGACAGCTACTTCTGCAAAAAAGAAATCTCCTCATGTAGCAATACAACAGCACCTATGGAGATCTCCTTCTCCCGGGTCAGGGCATCCAGCCGGAGCAGAAGTTCGGCCTTCTCCATTTTTAGGACCTTTATAGAGGCCAGGTCCTTGGACAACTCGTCCTTCAAATGAGTGTTCTCCTCGATCAGAGAGCTGCCACCTTGAGCTCCAGCAAGCTCCCCAAAATTCAAAGCACCAACGGCTGCAGTAACCTACACAATACGAAAAATAAGAAAATGAAAAAAATGCATGTAGGAGCAGGATGGTATATATGCGTAAATGTAAAGGGAAAGTAAAGGAAAAAGGGAAAGACCTGTGCTGCAAGTCCTAAGATATACTCAAAATCCTGCTCCCTGGTACAGATAGAGGATGGAAGGGTAAAGTCCTGTAGGGATTGATCATTTGAAAGAGTCAACATCCTGTGCTGCAAGTCCTAAGATATACTCAAAAGCCTGCTCCCTGGTACGGATAGAGGATGGAAGGGTAAAGTCCTGCAGGGATTGATCATCTGAAGGAGTCAACATCTCCAAACTTGAGGGAATCTCGTCTTCTATGAGGACACCCTTTCTTTTTTTCCTCTGCTGAAGGACCTCCTTGGAGGCAAAACTGGCAAAACCACCAAACAGTGACTTCTTTGCCGAAGATATGTCCACAGCCTTTTTTGAGCCCCTCACTCCCAGGACATACTCTTGGACCTCTTCCAAGTCTGGGACCTCTTCTAAAGCCTCTCTATACCTTTCTTGAAGAAGAGCTGCGAGTAGTAGGAAAAGTGCCGGAGCCAGAACCTTCAACTCCTTGTTTTTTTGCCTTCAATGCTCCAAAGAAAGCGTCAAGCTTAAAATCCATATCTACATAATAAAAAGTGAGTCAGTACCAGTAATAGAAAATATATATAGAAAAAGGGAGAGAGAAAAAGCAAAAATAGGAAGAGGAAGTAAAAATAGGAAGAGGAAACCCACAAGGCGCTTTTATATCGACAAAACGAAGGAAAGCCTTCTATAGAGAGTCTTCGGTGATAAGGTCTCTAATCTTTGAGGTTTCCGTTTCCATAAGGACATCATAGATTGTGAGGTCTCCCCCACTCAAATGGTTGTCAGAATTGAACCAGTTTACTTTGGGTTCTAGGAATGTGGTGTTGAAACTAGACTCACCCCTTGTCCTTTTAACAAAAAAGAAGTCATGTTTGTAAGTAGAGGTGGAGTCAGGGAATTCGTCAAAGAGTTTGACACCGTTTTTCTGCTTGAGGTAATACCCACCCCCAAACTTACACAAACTCACCATGCTGCGAAGCATGGGAAAACGTGCCGCCATGCCTAACTTTCGACATAGGCATTTGAAGCCGACCAACAGCATCCAACTGTTAGGATTCAATTGAGCTGGGCATAAACCAACCATGCGCAGAAAATAGCAAAAGAAAGGATGCAGTGGAACACCCAGTCCATATTCAATCCAGTTGCCCAGAAGATACACTCTCACCTTCACTAGGAACCCTAAAGGTATGATTTTCAGTATCAAAATTGTACTCTTCAATTAAAAAATTCAGTCTATTCTGGTCGGTTGTAGGTTAGCAAAGTTAGGGGGACTTGGGTGTCTTGGGAGATGGTCGATCCGGGGAAGGTCATCACCTTCATGGAAGCCATAATTTTCAATACTCCCATCCTCCAGCAAAGCCAAAGCTCTAAATTTAGAAGTCCTAGCAGCATCACGTTTTCCCCCAATTGTCTTGACCATCTATTTAACAAAAAAAAGGGTACACGAATGAACAAACAAATAGAAAACTCACAATACAGGCGATTCAGGACCTAGTCTAAAGAAGCATGCACCAACAGTTCTTGATCACAAATATATAGAGGATACTCAAGCACAGGAATCGAAAGCTCCAAGATGTTGTTACATCGTCAGGTAATTTCATTTTTCATATACATACATGTATGATAAACCTCAAATTCCTAAATAAATATATGTGCTTGGTTAATCGACGAAATAAAAAGGGCGGAAAAAAGAAAAGCATTCACGCAAACACCCTCTGGACATGATTACTCATGTGTATATATATATACACACATACCTAGTCTTTGAATCAGTGAAAAAAAAATTTACTCACGCCCTCTCTTGTATATTTTCCTATAGGCTCAAATATATGTTTCTATAAACATGTGTTTACTCGCAAATCGATAAAAACATAGATCTTTTTTAATGATAAGAATAGATAATAATAATAATAAATAATAATAATTACAGGTGCATTACCCTTTATATAAATACACATATTTGCATAAACATGTGTCACCCATGTGATCAAAGCATGTATACTCTAGAGCATGTGTTTATGCTAGTCGGCAAAGACAGATTTGTTGGTTTTTTGAGTCTTTGTTACTCTATTTGCATAAACATGTGTCACCCATATGATCAAAATATTTATTCCCAGGAGCATGTGTTTATTCCAATCGGCAAAAACAAATTTATTGGTTTTTTGGGTCTTTGTTATTCTACCGCGAACAAGAAATTACTTTTTGTTATAAAAGCTAAATTTATATACTAAGGGTTGTGACTACTACTGCAATTTAACAAACCTAGCCAATAGACTAAAACAGAGTTTTGGCCGATTTTCAACAAGAACTAGATGTAGTTTTTTTATTGGGAACACTCCCCAAAACTAATGAAACAAAGCAAAGAGGAGAAAAAAACGTAGTAAAATTTTTTTACCTGCAGTAGGGGCTTGGAGAATTCTTCTTGCCACACGAAAAAGAAACAGTCTCTTAGGGCAAATTCGAACCCTAGATCTCAATTGCTAAAGTCGGAGAATTGGAGGGTTTTCTCTTGTCTATGTGACCAAGTATATATATAAGTGATGGTCAATTATAACAAAAGGTTTGCTGGTAGTCGGTTAAAAAAAAAGGATTGCATAAAAAACAATCTTAGAGTCCATCACGCTTCCTTACAAAAACTCCATACAACTTGGCAAGAATAACAAATTAAATACACTCATAAATGCTTAGTAAAACGTATCTATACCTCCTTTCCAAAAACTTAATTATTGGCACTGGAATATCTTTGGCTGGAATTTAGGGCCTAAAATATCTTCTGCCCGAGAGATTCAAAACTAAAATTTTCAACGTGTTAAGAAGATAGAAAATATAAGACTCTTTTATTAGAAAGTAGGACCTACACTGGTCCATTATTTGGAGCAACAAACAAGAAAGAGAAGCGAAAGCGTTTCAGGGAGAGTTCATCATGAAGTCCTCGACTTCTCCAAAGCCTTTAACCGCAGGAAGGGCCACCACGACCTCAGGTGGAGGAGCTTGAGCCAACGGAATTGGGTCATGGTGAAGCACCTGTCCCCTTCTGCCTGGCGAAGCACCTGTTCCACTTCTGCCTGGATAGCATTGAGCTGCAAAGAGTGCTGGGCTAGGAATAAAGCGTCCTCAGTTTCGGACAGCCTCCAACGAAAATAATCGACCCGTCGCTGGAGAAAGTCAGCTTCAGGCTCTACAAGCTCAAGTTTTATTTTCAGCTCATCCAGTTGAGATTTCATGAGCCCCTTTTGTAACGCCCCGAATTTTCAGAATTTGATTTTTCACGGAATTTTCGAAATTTTTATTCCAATTTTACCCTTGAGGAATTTCTGAATTTTTGGACAAGGGAATAAATTATTTTACCTTGGTTATATGGGAATTAAGTCGATGGTATGATGGGTTCGGCTTTCGTTGGAGTTTAATCGGGTTTCGGGGTTGGGAATTAAATTTTGAAGTAGTTTCCCCGAAACTACGTCGTTTTGGAACTGTTTTAAAAAAAAAAAACAAACTGTTGACTAGGGCGGGTTGACCGCGCCTCATCCCGAAACGGCGTCGTTTTGGGGCTGGGCCGGCTCACACCCTAAAAACCCTAGCCCCTTCTTTCTTTTCCTTTCTATTCTTTTCACTTTTCTTTCTTCTTCCTTTTGTTCTCCCCGACGGCGCCCTCCTCCTATCTTCCTTCTCCTTCTTCTTTTTCTCTCTCTCTTCTATTCCCTTCTTCCTCCCTCTCGCTCTCTCTTCCTCTTCCCTCTCTCATTCCCTTCCGCCACCAACACTCTTTGTTCCTTTCTTTTGTGCCGCCGCCGCCGCTGCGTCGTGAGAAGGGGAGGACGCGATGTGCACAACCGGCGCGAGGTTGCGACGAGGTTGAGCTGTGTTCGGGTCGCCGTTGTTTGTTGGTAAGCCTCGCTGCCTTCTTCCTCTCTTGCTATTTCTTTTTGCTCTTCCGGGTTCTGACTGTGGGTCGTTTGTGCTGTTGGCGGCGCGTGTGTGTTTGGGTGTTTTGTTGTGGGTTTTGGTGGTGGCCGGACGGTGGCGGGTCTATGTGGTGTTGTGGTGTTTGTGTTGTTGCTGCTGTGTTATCTGGTGCGTTTTGGTGACCGGTGTTGCTGCGAGTCGGGTTTGCTGCTCGCCGGTGTAGGTGGTCGGTTCCGGCAGGTTGCTTGCGTGTGTGAGTGAAGTGTGGCAGTGAAGGTGCTCAGGTGTGTTGGTGTTTCTTCGGGCAGTGGACGATTCCGGCAGATTTGTGTGATTTCCGGGTAAGGGCCTTTGGTTTCTTCTTTTGCAATTCATTTTAAGGATCTGCGTGGTAGTTTTGTGTTGAATCTGAATTGGTTTGTGGTCGTTGGGTTGTTGTGGCAGTTTTGGGTGTTTTTCGGCGAGTTCACCGGAATCCGGCGAAAGCTCGGGAATTTTCCAGCGAGGCTCGGGAATTTTCCGGCGAAGGTTCGGGTTTTGACTCCGGCATTATACTTGATGTATAATTTGTGTAATTCATGGCATGTACTTATTTAATTTGGATTGGGTTTTGTAATATTGATAGGGTACATAGTAGTAAATCGAGTACGGGAATTTGTGTGGAATATAACTGGGAATTTTACCGATACGGGTAGAACCTTTAGGCCGGGAATCTTTGGGATCGGATTAACCTTGGACTTAAGTAACGGGCTTTAAGCCCAATCCTATGCTTGGCTTAATAAGGACTTAAGGAAGTGGGCTTTAGGCCCGGAAATTGTAATTGGGCTTAGATTGGACTTTAGGCCGGGAATTCATAAATGACATAATGAGTGGGCCATAGGCTCGGGAACTACTCTTGGACTTAGTTGGGCTTAAGCCCGGTGAACCTTAGGTCCCGATACTCGGAGTTTTGGTGAGAGGACTTTAAGTCGGGCTTAGACCCGGGAATTACATAGTTGGCTAACTAGGGATGGGTTTAACTCAGTGGAGCATAATAGTTACATGCATGCACGTTTTTATTGTCATTGTTTGTAATTTGTTGTGTGTGCCGGTATTAAGGCACGGGTAATACCTCGGGAGCTGGAGGATCTGTTTTGGGAAAGGCTCCACAGGGCAATCGTCGTTGAGGTGACTTTATATGTTTTTTTATGTTTGTATGCATGAGCTCGTTGGATTGGTTTGTTTGAGTTGCATGCTTGTTTGCTAACATGCTGTAATCTGTATTGTGTGCCTAAGTGTACTTTTTTTGCTTATGAGCTGGATGATTGGTTTAGTTATGGATTATAACATGTGGTGTGATTCTGGGTGTTTGGTGTGATGTATTGGGGGTCGGAGACCCGGTTATCTGTTTGAGCTGTTTTATCACACAACCCTGTAAAATCATAATCTTTTGGCACACATAAACTCATAACTTGTGAATTAAGATAATGTACAGTAGAAGTTAGGCTACTGTGTGCTGATGACCGGTTGTTTCGAGCGGGAAGTGTTACCCCTCGGGTTTGCTTGCGGATTAGCAAGTGTTATGCGGATTTGCATATGGGTCTGTAATGGCCGGTTCTACCTCCCTCCTTCTACCTCCCCCTTTCTACCTCCCTCTTTCTCTTTGTCTCTCTCTCTCTCTCTCTATGGATATGTTTGGGCTTCGTGCCCGGTTTATTTGCGCTTCATGCCTGGTTGTCTCATGAGACGGGACCGAGCTCGACGCACACAGTAGGGGGCCGTGAATAATAAATCATAATAAGAAAACTCAATTCACGACAGATGGAGAATAATGAACTGTTTGCTTGATTGTGTTGGCATGTTAGTACTGGTTGTTGTATGTTTGCATGCTTGCCTTGTTGCTCTTCTTTCCTTTCGGACTTGATCTGCACACTCTCATAATTAGACTTATATTGTTCACTGAGTAGGCGACTCACATAATCGCCAATGTTGTTTTTCAGACTTTAGATAGCGTGCAGTCACTTTCCATCCTTCCAGAGTACGGACGTGGTTATCTCAGCAGGTAGCTGTGCCTGATCTCCCGGTTGGATCCATAGAGTCGGCATGCATGTTGATTTGTTTCTCTTATTTTTACTCCGTTTGTTTCTTCCGCTGCATTGAAATTTTTATTGAGATGTCTCTATTGATTTTGGATTTCATTATCGGCGGGTTGTCGGGTTTATGTATTGATGATGTTTCGGCAGGATGCCGGGTTGTTTTGTGGCTTGTTAAGCCGGATGGTTTTGTTCTTTATGACATCTCATTTTTATTAAGAATTTTGGATATTGTTGATATTGGATTTCGTGTCCCGGGTTTCAAGGGTATTTTGGTAATTTCCTTGTATTTGAGTATTTTATTGTTAAATTGTGACACGAGTGTTTCAGCTAACTGTAACGCCCCGAAATTTTAGAATTTGATTTTTCTCGAAATTTTTATTCCAATTTTACCCTTGAGGAATTTCTGAATTTTTGGACAAGGGAATAAATTATTTTACCTTGGTTATATGGGAATTAAGTCGATGGTATGACGGGTTCGGCTTTCGTTGGAGTTTAATCGGGTTTCGGGGTTGGGAATTAAATTTTGAAGTAGTTTCCCCAAAACTACGTCGTTTTGGAACTGTTTTAAAAAAAAAAACAAACTGTTGACTAGGGCGGGTTGACCGCGCCTCAGCCCGAAACGGCGTCGTTTTGGGGCTGGGCCGGCTCACACCCTAAAAACCCTAGCCCCTTCTTTCTTTTCCTTTCTATTCTTTTCACTTTTCTTTCTTCTTCCTTTTGTTCTCCCCGACGGCGCCCTCCTCCTACCTTCCTTCTCCTTCTTCTTTTTCTCTCTCTCTTCTCTTCCCTTCTTCCTCCCTCTCGCTCTCTCTTCCTCTTCCCTCTCTCATTCCCTTCCGCCACCAACACTCTTTGTTCCTTTCTTTTGTGCCGCCGCCGCCGCTGCGTCGTGAGAAGGGGAGGACGCGCTGTGCACAACCGGCGCGAGGTTGCGACGAGGTGGAGCTGTGTTCGGGTCGCTGCTGTTTGTTGGTAAGCCTCGCTGCCTTCTTCCTCTCTTGCTATTTCTTTTTGCTCTTCCGGGTTCTGGCTGTGGGTCGTTTGTGCTGTTGGCGGCGCGTGTGTGTTTGGGTGTTTTGTTGTGGGTTTTGGTGGTGGCCGGATGGTGGCGGGTCTGTGTGGTGTTGTGGTGTTTGTGTTGTTGCTGCTGTGTTATCTGGTGCGTTTTGGTGACCGGTGTTGCTGCGTGTCGGGTTTGCTGCTCGCCGGTGTAGGTGGTCGGTTCCGGCAGGTTGCTTGCGTGTGTGAGTGAAGTGTGGCAGTGAAGGTGCTCGGGTGTGTTGGTGTTTCTCCGGGCAGTGGACGGTTCCGGCAGATTTGTGTGATTTCCGGGTAAGGGCCTTTGGTTTCTTCTTTTGCAATTCGTTTTAAGGATCTGCGTGGTAGTTTTGTGTTGAATTTGAATTGGTTTGTGGTCGTTGGGTTGTTGTGGCAGTTTTGGGTGTTTTCCGGCGAGTTCGCCGGAATCCGGCGAAGGCTCGGGAATTTTCCGACGAAGGTTCGGGTTTTGACTCCGGCATTATACTTGATGTATAATTTGTGTAATTCATGGCATGTACTTATTTAATTTGGATTGGGTTTTGTAATATTGATAGGGTACATAGTAGTAAATCGAGTACGGGAATTTGTGTGGAATATAACCGGGAGTTTTACCGATACGGGTAGAACCTTTAGGCCGAGAATCTTTGAGATCGGATTAACCTTGGACTTAAGTAACGGGCTTTAAGCCCAATCCTATGCTTGGCTTAATAATGACTTAAGGAAGTGGGCTTTAGGCCCGGAAATTGTAATTGGGCTTAGATTGGACTTTAGGCCGGGAATTCATAAATGACATAATGAGTGGGCCATAGGCTCGGGAACTACTCTTGGACTTAGTTGGGCTTAAGCCCGGTGAACCTTAGGTCCCGATACTCGGAGTTTTGGTGAGAGGACTTTAAGTCGGGCTTAGACCCGGGAATTACATAGTTGGCTAACTAGGGATGGGTTTAACTCAGTTGAGCATAATAGTTACATGCATGCACGTTTTTATTGTCATTGTTTGTAATTTGTTGTGTGTGCTGGTATTCAGGCACGGGTAATACCTCGGGAGCTGGAGGATCTGTTTTGGGAAAGGCTCCACAGGACAATCGTCATTGAGGTGACTTTATATGTTTTTTTATGTTTGTATGCATGAGCTCGTTGGATTGGTTTGTTTGAGTTGCATGCTTGTTTGCTAACATGCTGTAATCTGTATTGTGTGCCTAAGTGTACTTTTTTTGCTTATGAGCTGGATGATTGGTTTAGTTATGGATTATAACATGTGGTGTGATTCTGGGTGTTTGGTGTGATGTATTGGGGGGTCGGAGACCCGGTTATCTGTTTGAGCTGTTTTATCACACAACCCTGTAAAATCACAATCCTTTGGCACACATAAACTCATAACTTGTGAATTAAGATAATGTATAGTAGAAGTTAGGCTACTGTGTGCTGATGACCGGTTGTTTCGAGCAGGAAGTGTTACCCCTCGGGTTTGCTTGCGGATTAGCAAGTGTTATGCGGATTTGCATATGGGTCTGTAATGGCCGGTTCTACCTCCCTCCTTCTACCTTCCCCTTTCTACCTCCCTTTTTCTCTCTCTCTCTCTCTCTCTCTATGGATATGTTTGGGCTTCGTGCCCGGTTTATTTGGTCTTCGTGCCTGGTTGTCTCATGAGACAGGACCGAGCTCGACGCACACAGTAGGGGGCCCTGAATAATAAATCATAATAAGAAAACTCAATTCACGACAGATGGAGAATAATGAACTGTTTGCTTGATTGTGTTGGCATGTTAGTACTGGTTGTTGTATGTTTGCATGCTTGCCTTGTTGCTCTTCTTTCCTTTCGGACTTGATCTGCACACTCTCATAATTAGACTTATATTGTTCACTGAGTAGGCGACTCACATAATCGCCAACGTTGTTTTTCAGACTTTAGATAGCGTGCAGTCACTTTCCATCCTTCCAGAGTACGGACGTGGTTATCTCAGCAGGTAGCTATGCCTGATCTCCCGGTTGGATCCATAGAGTCGGCATGCACGTTGATTTGTTTCTCTTATTTTTACTCCGTTTGTTTCTTCCGCTGCATTGAAATTTTTATTGAGATGTCTCTATTGATTTTGGATTTCATTATCGGCGGGTTGCCGGGTTTATGTATTGATGATGTTTCGGCAGGATGCCGGGTTGTTTTGTGGCTTGTTAAGCCGGATGGTTTTGTTCTTTATGACATCTCGTTTTTATTAAGAATTTTGGATATTGTTGATATTGGATTTCGTGTCCCGGGTTTCAAGGGTATTTTGGTAATTTCCTTGTGTTTGAGTATTTTATTGTTAAATTGGGACACGAGTGTTTCACCTTTTCTTCACGAAGCTCTTTTAAACGGTACTCCAAGTACCAGCAGGACCTTCTCGCCAAGTACAGGGCCTTCTTTTTCTCTTCCAAGTCACAACGAGTCCGGATGAAATCATCATACAGGTCCTGGGATCTGTTGCGTCTATATACTGGCCGACGCATCTTAATTTGCCGAAGATAGATTTGGCAAAGAAAATACCAACTGGGGGCTATTTATGCTAGTAGAAATACCAAGGCTGGGAAGATCAAAGAACAACAAATTAATGACCAATAATCATGGATAAGGAGGGCTTTGATGGATTAAGATTATTGAAAGCCCCATGATAGCGTGAACGGATGAACTAAAAATCCAACTTAGCGCGTCACAAAAAAAGAGAAGAAATAAGGAGGTGAAGGGTCTTGAGTTAATACAAACAGGCTCCTGAGAGGACCTTGAAGGCTCAAAGAGTGAGTTGTCAGCCCCTCATTGAGCTGGGGGCTAATAATAAGGAATGAGAATTTCACATTTATAAAACGTGGGCTTTTAACTATCTTGGGCTTTTAGCTGTCTTCAATGTTCAGTTATTACTCAACAAATAATTAAAATTCTTCCCGAAAATAAGGAGCTTCTAATAAGTGCTCCATCCTCCAAAGCCCCTAGAAAAAGGGTGCAAAGCAAAGGTAAAAAATACAGAGCGGATATTGCCCAAAGAGCAAGGCCAATACTTTGCACTTTTTCCTTTCCTTCACTCAAATTTCCCAAAGTTTCTAACTTAGGCATCGGAGACCCATTGGGGGTCACACCCTGGGACCTCCCCTAGGTCTTGTTTCTGCTCTCAAATATTGTAGGAATCGGCCAAGAACAAGTCACGTCAATCGGAATCGCACCCAGAAGCCAACTCTAAGAGCTGCAGAATACCAAGGACGGACAACGAAGAATTCAATCACGATAACAACACACATAACAAGAAGCCACCATCACAAGAGTCACAGAAGGATTAGTTGGAAGACTATGTCTTCACCTAGTTGAGGATTTTGTCTTTTACAAAGACACTCAACAAAGGATACAAGAGAAGAAAGAAGAGAGGTAGTCGTAGTAGGAATATGAGTGGAAGAAAAAGGAAATTAAAATTAACAGTAGAAGAAGGTGAGCATGACTTCACTTTAGGTGGTGATGACACAACTCCTCACCGGGAGTGACTAAAAACTATGTATAAGACATTACATGAAGCTAGCAAGAAAGTGGAGAGAAAAAAAAAGGATAGATGGAATAGATCGTGAACAGTGCTTGAAAAATAACCATTGTTAACTAGGCGGTTTGTAAGATAATCAGAAGAGTCATTCTTTTTTGGTAGAAGAGTCATTCTTTTTTGGTACAAAGATATGATAAGTGTGATTTTGATCAAATACATTGTTTTCACTAAAATACATTAAGTGCCAAATGTTCACATAATCTTTTTAATTTAAATTATTAAACCGTTTTAGTGGTTTTCTTACACATGGATATTCAATAAAATTTCATAAGAATCTCCTAGTACCGTTATTATATTTTGTAGCAAACATAATGAGCATAGCTCACTGTCCTATCCTACATATTTGTTTTGAGATTTTTGGTCCATTTCTTTGAAGCCATCACAATTTTTTTTTTATTCTTTATTATTATTGACCGATTTTATATTCGTTGTTGTTTCCGTGCAATAATTAAACCTTGAAATGGGCTTAGCCATCCATCACTTCTATTTACTCCGTCACTTGATTCTTTATTTTTTTTTTGTTACATTGGGAATTCTAATCTAAATACTAAACTAATCAACACTATCGGGGATCAAACCCACGACCACTAACCCCACAAACCGTGGGAGGTGCCAACGCGACCACACGTCGCAAGGCTCACTTGATTCTTTATTGTTATTGACTGACTTTTTTTTTCCATTTAATCTAATGGATGGCAAAGGCAAAGGCAACAATAGGCATTTATATCTTTTAATTAGATATTTGCGTGTGTAGAAAAGGCAATAATAATTGGACAATTAATAGTGGTCGAATTTGAAACTCTTCCAACAATGTGTGTATTTCAGTTGCGTTAGAAACCCTATGTATGATATTAACTCTTTCGTATTTGACCTAAACAAAATCTGAAACGTTTTATTAAGGGACTTGAGCAAATCTTTTTCCCCGAAGATATTGGCTGATTTTTCTTTACCCCAAAATCCCGCGTGATTCGCTGCCCTGTTGTTGTTGTTTTTTTTTAAAAAAAAAATTCCTCATTTTCCATTCTGGAATAACATCATCTAATAAGATCAAAGAGAGGAAAAAAAAGCTCTCATCACATCACACGACCTTCTATATCTCCCGCGACCCTCCCTCGCAATTCGAAAGATTACGGCGCACGCTTCGTGTTCCCAATAATAGTTGTAGGCTTGTTCGTAGCCGCCAAAGCCAAAGCCAAAAAAAAAACGACAAAAAGGATTCGCTAAAAAACCCAAACACTACAGGACTCCTCCACTTCTTCTGTATGTTCCACCAAAGGAGGGAAACAGGGCAAACAGGGCACCCAACACCACCGCCCCTTCAAATTTCCCTCTCCCTCGCTAACACTACCTTTTCTTGATCTTCTTGTTCTTCTTCTTCTTTTCGTTTTTTCCAATTTGGAACTTGAAACTATAAAGTAAGTGGGGGAAGGAAGACGTAAAGATTGCGATACAGAATCTGCGCTTTTAAAAAAAACCATTAATACAACCCAAACAAACATGGACAAACCCGGCAAACGCGAGCCCTCTTCTCCTACTGCCGGAGGCGGTGACAGTGGCCAAGACGCCTCCGCCAGTAGCCCAGACTCCGAGACCGGCAGGAGGGCCATTCGCTCGCGCTACCTCGCCGTCAAGCACCTCATCTGTGGTCCGTCTTTTTTTTTTTTTGTTTTCTAGGCTTCTCCTGTCGTAGTTTTGCCCTTTTCCGTTG
Source organism: Turnera subulata (assembly GCA_028386065.3). Classification (NCBI taxonomy): domain Eukaryota; kingdom Viridiplantae; phylum Streptophyta; class Magnoliopsida; order Malpighiales; family Passifloraceae; genus Turnera; species Turnera subulata. Next base: position 32,742 of record JAKUCV010003642.1, read on the forward strand.
CTTTGTTTTTTCTTTGTTCCTTGCCAAAATTAATTTTATTGCTTTTTTCTGGGCGGTTGATAGATGAAGTTGATTTCTTTTTGGACATTGATAGATAAAGTCGATGGTTATGCGGTGTTTCAAATAACTAAGCGTTTAACTCGAAGTTGGCTAACCGTTGCTTTCTTCATGAGGGTTTTATTGAATAATTAATTTAATTTTTAAAGATGCTAATTCAGTTGTTTTGGGAATGGTTTGTGCAGATGAAAGAGACGATGTTGGAAAGCCCGATTCTGATAAGTTCCAGAGCATCATGAATGAAGTTGACAACCTTCATAAATTGGGTATTCACCATTGTTCCCTTTTCTTCTACTTTTGTTTCTCTTTTTTCCTTTAAGCTCTCATGGTAATTTTTGGTTCACTTTTATTTGGTAGCATATTTAGCAACAGACGCAAGCAATATATGTTTTGTTATTCGAATATTCTTTGCCTTTGTTTGTGATTTTGTCCGATGTTACAATGTTCGTTTATGAACATCTCCCCCCCATTACGCTCTAAGGAAAATGTTTTGTTTTGTTTTTTTTTTTCTTATGATACCTTTTTTTAAAAAAAAAAATGCTTTTTTCTGCTCTGTTGACTTTGCATTGGTTCATTGATTTGCCAGTGATTTGTGAGAAACAATGAGGATGTCTTTCCTTCTACTGATTTTCTGTGCTAGACATTTCCTGGAATGTGTTAGCTGATAATCATCCTGCATAGTGCACAGCTTATTTGCTCTTGCATTTTGTGTCGGATTTTGATAATTCCTCTTTCATTTTTCCTGTAATGTGAGTGTCACTGACCTCTTCTTAACTATTCGTTTACTCTTAATGTGATTTACAGTACAGAAACCCAGAGAACAGGTTGCTGATGCAGAGGCTCTCTTGGACATTGCCAACTCCTTGTTCTCCAGCGTCAGGGCGCATAACAAGGATGGAATTACTGCCTCAGACTTTGTTGACTGTGTCCTTCAAGAGTTTGGGAAGCAAAATGCCAGTAGCAGAAGGGACAGACGGAGTATCAGGAACAGGATGGCCTGGAAAGATATCGGAATAGCAGTCTCCCACATTTTCAGCAGTTCTCGTGGATGTGCCACAATGTAATAGCTGCAAATTCACTTTCGATTTGTCTTTTTCTTCTGTGTTACATGTTGCATAACTAATTGTTCATCTTTTTGCTTGTGCTTTAATTAGGATTGGACCAACGGATTGCAAAATAAAGCAGAGGAAGACTGTAGTCAGAAACCGCCGTGTGAGACCAATTGATAGTGCGATTCCAGAAGAGGTAAGACTCCTTCATTCATTGAATTGCTCCTTTCGATACTTTTGCTAGGCATTCGGACGATGAACATTAAGATTCGGGACATGATCAACGAAAACGTTGCACTCGTTTTCGATTTGGTTTGAATCATGCGATAACCATGCCCTGCAATTCCTACAACTCCTGTGCAGATTGATGTGAGCTCTCCAAAAACGAAGACAGACACTGACAGGAATATGGCAATAATGTTTGGCATTCTCAAGAGTAAAAGAAGTGTCCTACTAGAAAATTTGGTGCTAAACAGAGACTCCTTTGCGCAGACGGTGGAGAATTTGTTTGCTTTGTCATTTCTAGTAAAAGATGGACGTGCCGAAATCAAAGTGGATGAGAAGCGCAGGCATCTAGTTTGTAAGATCCTCTTCATGTCTTTTTTTTTGTTATCTATTTGTGTGAGCTCAAGTTCAGTTTGCCTTGACTACTGTCCTTACTATTTTGACATTCTCTCTGCATGACCAGCTCCTAGAAATGCTCCTGCTGCCAGTCAAGTTACTTCAAAAGAGGTAGCTTACAGGCATTTTGTCTTCAGATTCGACTTCAAGGACTGGAAGGTACTTAAAACTTTTCATTATAAATTGTTGTAGGATTTACAAGAATTTGGAGTTTTAGTAGGTCACAATATATATGACCCGAATTGGTAATTTTCAGTTGATGAGATCAGTGGTTGGTGTTGGGGAAGAGCTAATGCCTAATAGGTCATACGCCAACACGTCAGAAAGGATTCAGCCAAATGGGGAGCGTGTAGAGTCTCATGGTCAAGTTGTAGTCCCTAAAAGGGAAGCAGATGAATTGGGTCTGGAATCTCATGGAACAGCATCTACCCCTCCAATTAGGTTGTTTTCCAGGAACCGTGGCCTGGTGTTACACGAAGACACAGTCGTCCAAGACTCATCACCTGAGAGTGATGATGCTCAAGCAAGAGCGGCTGCTGCCATTAGGAAAGGGAAGCGAAAGCTGGCATGGCCAACCTGTTGAATCGAACCCCACCATCAATTCTGGGAATTTTATCTATTTTTGATTGATTTTCATTTTGTGGCAGAAGCTAGCAATTCATAGTAGCTCAGCTGCCATATATTATCATGTACATAATTTTGGTTAGGCCCTTTTATTAGCAACAAAAAAACTTTTTACTGCTAAATTGCACACAAATTAGAAGAAATTCAGTTTAGCTTCTCCCTGGAATGCTAAAAGAGATTTGAGTTTTGTAACTGCGAAAGGCCAAATGGTTAAAAAGTTAAAAGTGATATCACAAAAACCTAGAGCCCAAATGGTCAACGGCGACTGACGAGGATAAGACACGTGAGAAAGCACGTGACGGGGTGAGCCAGAAAACCATTTGACGGCCTCACATCACATGATAGAATCTCAAACAGGCAATTACTAGTACTACTACATCCTTCCTTAATCACCCCCTCATCCATGTGGCTTTACTTACAATTATTACCATTATATTAATTAGTAGGAATCAAAAGTTAATCACTTAACCAGTAAAACATGTCAACGACGTAGTGTTCGCCTGTTATCCCATCTCCCTCCTCTCGGACCTCTCCTCTCCTCTCCTCTCGCTCCCCACTTCTCCATATCACATAATTGTCCTCCCTCATATCATCCCAATAAAACCCTCTTCTTTAGGATTTCGGGTTTTGTCTTCTTCTCAGCTCTCCTTAATCCTCTTACCTTTTGTATCTTCCTTATTATAACGCTGCGTTTTGCTGGATCTGTGTGTCCCCGTATCTGTATTTTCATCCATAGATTTCACACTTGACATCCCATGGATGCCAGAAAGAGAGCGAGAGCTGACGCCGGCGGCTTCAACCTCAATGGCGGATTCAAGAAATCTAAGCAAGGTCAGTTCGTTTCTTCATATCTGTGAGATTTGATTTACTTCAATTATCACCCCTATTTTGTTCTCGTCTTTTTTTAGCTCTCTTTAATCATTATTATGATTATTTCTGTTTTGCTTTGTTGAATTTGCTTTATGGGTTTCAAGCAGCGTAGACGAATTGGTTAAAACTTAGGAGCTTATCATGGTTTTTATGCACAGGGTGTTTTCTAAGCTTCATATGTAATTCTGTTCCGTGGCAATTTACTTTTTTCTCATTGATATTTGTATAGCTAATTCATTAATGATGCCACGAACCAATATCACAACAATCCATAAAAAGTCCTGCAAACAAAATAGTACAAAATCATATCTCATACACGAACGAGTTATTTGTTAAAGTTCAATAAAAATCTTCCCCTACCACATTACAGTTGACAAAATCTTACTAAAATTATGTTTTTTTTTTTTCCCCTACATCTTTATGTAGAAAAAACTGCAACTTCTTGGAGCATTTGATTAATGTACAATGAACCTATTGGAAACTTATAATCTGAGATATTGAAAGCTTCCTTGACATTTGAGTGTCGAAGTACTTCGGCTTAATTATATGTATTTGCTATTTACATTAGCTATTTTCAGATATTTTCATTGATTTTAAAACTCCTTGAAACATTTTACTGTAATTAGTCCAAGAACTGCAAAAATAATATTAACTGAGAAAACATAATTAATCTGTGCCACAGAAATGGACTCTTTATCTACTGGTGTAGGAAGCAAATCGAAGCCGTGCACCAAGTTTTACAGGTTCAAATCTTTACTCACCTAAAGAAATACTCTAAATTGCATGTTCTTTTTAATGCTTAAAAGTCACGCAAGAAGTTAATGTGCTTCTTTTACAAGTTTGCTTGCTCATTTACTAAAGTGGGACTTATATGTATCGATGTACAGGTAAATTAAGCAGCATAAATGTGCTTTATCAAGCCAAGTTTGCTAAGACTATTCAATATGAAAGCTAGTTTACTTTACTTTAAAAAGTACCAATTAGAACTTTAACTACAAAGCAGTTGATGCTTGTATCATTTTAAGATTTATCAACACAGAGCTGAAGGTCTGCAAAGCCGAGACTTCATATCTTCATTCTGCCTTACTGTTTAAGAGTTGTAAATCTTTCTATGTCCATGATATTATTTTAAATATATGGATATGACACTTTGAAAATGAAGTATTACACCTTTTTCTTGCTAGTTTCATGTTGGGAAATTCATATTAATTTTTCCTTGCCGTTTCAACTCACTGCCTCAGGAAGTAACTTGTATCGATAAGGTAATGAACTTATAAATAGTGAACCTCTCATTTGAGGTAAGATGCACCGGATTGTTCTCTTAACATGCATTAGTACTGTTTCTAATTTATGCATGTTCAAAATATTTGTCCAAAGTGAATAAATAACGTCCTGGTATGACATCAAAGTTATGTAAAATATGTGGATTTTATCGTAGTATTCCTGTCATATGGAGAAAATATTTAGTGTTCCCAGTTCTATGTTCTGACATGCATACTTGTCGAAATTCTTTAAGTCAGGAATGAAATAATTTAGCTGCCTTTATAAATGAAAAGACACATCACTTATGTGCCTGAGCTTTTGGATACGGTGAGGTGATTATCTATCCAGCAGTCCATCTTCTAACTTCCTATGCAGAACTATTAGTAGTGGGGTTGAAAGGTTGGACTAAATGTTTGTTATTGTCTCCCACAGTTGGATTCTCAGTTGAGCAGTGTGCACTTCAAAGTTGCCTATGCCATAAGGCTTATGGTGCAAGTTGCTTAATCAGTTTCTTGTTTCTCTGATCCAAGCCTGTTGAATACCATGCTCTATTTGTTGACACTTAACATGAGAGGAGAAGATTGTTGTGGTTTTAGATAAAGTTAGGTTTTCTCAGGAGCTGGATAGACAATAGTTGGGTGCTTTGTAATTCTGAAAATAATCTAATCCACTATCTTAGGCTTTTAGGTACAATGTAGTGTCCATCCATGTCTAAACTCCTCTTGCTACCTGAGAGCATGATTGAGTTCACATACTAGTGTATTTGGTATAACTTCTGGTATATGCCTTTTGGATTGGAGTTTTATGACTCTTTTTATTGGATGCTGATTGCCTTTTGATTTAAATGTAACATGTAGACTAAGAGTTTAACATAGACTTTTGTTATTGACCGTAGAGATGTGCTAGTGAACATATCATAAGTGCATTCTGCAATATCTGTTTCTGAAAGAGCTTTGAAATAGGTAATCTAGTATAGGATGCCTTCAGTTCTGTTTCCAATATCTGGTATAGAAACAAAATTTGGACCCACTCCTGTAGGTCGTTTCCCATTCTTGTTTTCAGTAGCTTTGAGAGAATTGTGAAATGAACCCACAGTTTGGCTATTAGATTGAGGTTTTTGTGAAAACTGAAAGTTACATGGAGGAAATTAGTCATTGCTGGCTAAAAATTTTAGATTCTATTTATTCTGGTGTCCATGCCCCTCCTTAAGTAGCTGTTGGCCTTTTTTTATGGAAATAGCTTGTCTGTTTCTTTGCTGGTGAAATAATGGTGGATGGTTAAGCATTTTATTCTTTTATCTAACATGCTGGTTATGCTTTGGATTGCAGTATTGCTGGCTGTCCATTTGGTGAGAGTTGCCACTTTCAACACTATGTTCCTGGCGGGTACAATGCTGTAGCCCAGATGATGAATCTAGGGCCACAAGTCACTCCCCCTTCTAGAAATTTGGCAGCCCCACCGGCCGTCACAAATGGTTCTGCTCCACCTGCAGTTAAAAGCCGCTTGTGTAACAAATATAATACTGCTGAAGGTTGCAAATTTGGAGACAAATGCCACTTTGCGCATGGTGATTTAGATATTGGCAAGCCTGTTCTTCCTTCCCTCAATGATCCCCGTGGCACTGGACCTGTTCCAGAACGTATTAACAGTTGGATAGAACCAGCACCTGCTCATCCCCTTGCTAACTTTGGTGTCTCAGCCACCACAAAAATCAGCGTAGATGCTTCTCTCGCAGGTGCCATTATTGGTAAGGGCGGAGTGATTGCAAAGCAGATCTACCGCCAATCAGGAGCTAAGTTATCAATTAGGGAGCATGAGACAGATCCCAATCTTAGGAACATTGAACTTGAGGGTTCATTTGAGCAGATTAACCAAGCTAGCACGATGGTAAAAGAGCTAATTTTGAGCCTTGGTTCATCATATGCCCCTGCACAAAATGTTGGAGGGGCTGGGGGTCATGCTCATCCAAAAAGCAACTACAAGACCAAAATATGCGACAATTTCACAAAGGGGTCTTGCACCTTTGGTCAGAAGTGCCATTTTGCTCATGGGGCTGCTGAGCTGCGGAAGCTGGGACTAGGAGTTTGAGGAAGACTTGTCCGTTTTCATTGCTAGCTCAGCGGCAAGGTGTACCACTACTTTGTATTAAACTGAGATATACTTCCAAGTGTTGGCTTTGCAATTCTACTTAGTCCAAGGAGTTTTAGGATATTTTAGTGCCCTCAGCACTTTATTTTGTTACCTTTCGTTTCTGAATTGTTACTCTTCTCACATTGTTTGGTAGAAATTGTGTTAGGTAAATTGTCAGTCTGCTAATACAATGTCTCGGATGGCAATTAGGTGGCGTCATCACTTTTGCAAGCTGGAATGTGAAATTTTGCTTGGAATTTCCTTTAGGTGTGGAATAAGTTTTGCAGCTCCATAGAACGATTCATGTTCTGGAATTCCAAGCCCTTCATCTGGGTTACCTGGAACACATTGTTGTAATTGGTCAGATTGTTGTTGTGAATCACCCTTCTAGGAACTTGTCTGTGCGGCACTAACTGGTCTAGGGAGAAAGGATGTACTTTTGTTACTCCTCCGTTACGCAATATCTAACTCTCTGTTACAAACTTTTATTTGAGATTGGAAGACGACTTTCATTCATATTGAAATTAGAATGTTTGCCACATCAGAATTTGCAGTAAGCAAAATAGGAGGGAAGTCTTCTACTAGTTCATCATGGGACTCTGGCAATTTGTGCTGCACAGTGGGGACTGAGATCCACTCTTTATGATTCCTTGCTCTTTCTTGCGCTTCTACCTCCTTCTTCTTATCCAAAATCGTCTGTTAGAGAATGATCTGTTGCTGATTTCTAGACCTCTTAGTATAGTTAAAAGATACCGAGCGCATGTGTTGCAGTAAGGGCTGCACTTCAGAAAGAATAGTACCAAGATACCACCCAGGTACAAGATGGCGATTCAGATCTAAGATAATTGATTGGCAATCCATGCGAGCCAGCCAGGTACATGATGGCGATTCAGTTCTAAGATAATTGATTGGCAATCCAACTCCTCACTCCACTATTAAATCATAAAATCCGCCAGAGGACGCCATCTGTAGACCGAAAATTAAAGCTCTTGCTTCAGCTATCTACATAGACGCCAATCTGTTTGTGCGCTAGTAAGAGCTTATGATTGCGTATAACGGCGCCAAGTCCAGACTTTTCGTCATGAAAGATACCAGCGTCCACATTGAGCTTGTATGTGCCAGTCGGAGGAGCCTTCCAATATAGGTCTGAAGGAGTAGAACGTATTTTGTCGTTGGTTTGCCTCCATATACTCACTCCCTATAGATTTGGTTTGCCAAATCAGTGACCTGCGTGATGGACAAATCTGTTCCCTGGAAATCAAGAATGTTCCTGACATACCATATACTCCAAAGGACAGTGCAGCCTCTGTTAATAGTATCTTGATTTGGGAGGGAGCATAGGTCAGAAAACCAACCATCCAGGGATGAAGAAGTCGGGCCAGTAAATATGAAGTATCCCATTGTTCATCCACATGCAACCACAAAGAGTGAGACCACGTGCACACTGAAAAAATAAGTGTTCTCTGGATTCAGGCAGAAGCTTTGCATCTACTGCATTCTGATTCAATTTGCATTCCCTCGAAATTAAGTTTTAAAGGGAGAGAGAGTTGAGAGACAACTGCCACAGAAAGTGTCTCACCTTAGCGGAAATATCAAGCTTCCAAATTTGACTCCAAGTGCTGGAACCTGCGCTTTGCGCATTGGTTTTGGCCACTATATGGCATGATAGGCACTACGAACAATGAACTCGCCTTTTGGGGTAAACTTCCAGATGAGCCGATCATCACTCAAATTGGATAAGAGTGGAACCTTGATTGATTAAGTCCTGGTTCCAAGTGTGGTCTTCGGGAAGAATGAAATCGCTGACTTTTGAAACAGAGGCAAGACCAGGATTAGGTGTCTACGGTTTCCCTCTATTCTGCTCCCGCAGCCAGCTGTCCTGCCATATATGAATTGATCTACCGTTGCCCACCCTCCATACTGCTCCATCTAAAATTGGTATCTTTAGAAGCCAAGATGCTTCTAAAAGTATAACTGTCGGGGCTGTCTTACTCTCTGTTCCAAACTGTTTTCGCATCAACTGACAATATCCGCAATCTCTAAGTCTCTTAGGAAGAGAAGTGTGCCAGATTATTTGTTTCATTTGATCACAAATCCCGCCTGCACTGCACCCATGCTGCCACTTGTTTAGGAGGCTTATTCTTTAGTCTTATGGAATTCAAAAGGCAATAGGACGCGCTAGTTTGGGGGCAAAAGGAAATCGTGAACAAGCAAAAGTCATCAACTAATTATCTCCCTAATGAAAGTCAACCCTTTAATCCTTGCTCAGGATCCAAGTTCCAGAGGCGGCATATGCATGCTGCTAAAACCCCTTCTGCTTGTTCGCAACATCAAGCATATATGGTCTACATTGGCTTTGTGAGAACCTTTTGATTCTCTGTTTTTTTTTTCTTTTTTTATTTTCCATACAGCAGAGACGCCTGATATGTTTTGTCGTAGGCTTGCATAGTCCTCGTAGTAAAACGAAACCATGAAATTGCTAGCTTATCAAGTTCCCAATTAAGAATCGACTTTAAACTAGTTGCTTGCTTTCCTCCCACTGCAGAAATGACTTAGTAGAGTTGTCTTACGTTTTAACGGAAAAGGGAAGGATGCATGGCACATTTCCCACGTCTCGGACGTTGTTATAGACGAAATTCAAACAATTCCAACAGAGAGATTAAGCCATAAATACATATCACACGTTAAGTACCACTGTTCCTTATTTAAATCAAAGCACAAAGTACAACATCGCATCAAAAGCAAACACACCTCAAACAGTACAAGTTTTTTTTTTTTTTTTTTTTTTGAACAACACCTCAAACAGTACAAGTTAACAGCATTGTTTTTTTGGATCTAACAGTACAACAGACTCTTCCTAACATTACAACATCATAAACAGAACAGTCTTCTTCAAGTATACTTCCTCCCCATGCCAGTGACATTAGTTCCAGTTCCGGTTCCAAAGCCAGTCCCACCCACATGTGTGTTATGGCCCGTAGTGTCTCCGGGCAACCCGGATGGGCGGGTACCCGCCACGCCCTCCTCCACATACCCACCCAAGGGCTGCCCGGTGCCGTGTCCCGGCATTGCCGACATCTGGTGAGTCCCCGTCGGATATCCGGGCGTCCCGGTTGCCGAATGGGTGTGGGTCTCGGTGGTGCCGGTTGTCCCATAGGCGGCGCCGGGGCCACCTGTTGTGAAATGTCCCCTGCCCCCGGTGGCGGCGGCTGCCTCCTTTGCTGCCGCATTGTGCTCGCGGGCCTCCTGTTTTCTTAGGTCTGCTTCGGCTATCCTCTGCTCTTTCTTGTCAGTCGCCATTTGCTTCTCAACCGGGTCATGTGCAGACATCTTATCCACCTACACAAATTAATTTGTATATATATATATATATATATATATATATATATTACATGATACAAATTGACTATGGTTGACTAACCAACCAATTGCACACCATCTTTCCCTTCGATCTAATGTCTAAGGAATAGCATTACCTTGCCCGCCGCAAGCTGTAAATGTACGAGAAAACAAGCTTTGCAATTTTTTTTCCTTTTGTTTTAAGGAGTGTTGATGTTTGAATATGTGCTCATTCGTTGAGAAGATATTTCACTTAATATATGTAGGAAATCATTCTCAATATTTCACTAGATGAATTAGATATATATAGAAGCACATATATGTAAACGAAACACAAGAAAGAGAGAGCAAGAAAAAGAACCTTTTCTTGCATGGTGGCCTTGGTCTTCTCCATGCCAGCCTTAGCGGAGGCTGCCACATTGGCTGCGCCTTGCTTCATGGATTGCATTTTCGGTCGACGATATTAATGCTTCGTTCCTGTTCTCTCTTTTTCACACAGAAAAAACCACTTACTCAAACAACACTGGACACTGGTAGATATCTGATTCTTGTTTTGATGATTGATTTTGCACGTTCATAGACGGATAATATATAGGTAGGCTATGGATACTGGGGGTGTGACACGTATGAACTAGAGTGACGCGTGGAGGAATTACCAGGAAAGAAGATCTTCCTCTTGGCCACGTAGAATGTTGGGGATAACTAAACTGAAGTTTACACTTTACATTACAAAGAGTAGAGTTTAAGGTCCAAGAGAAGTGTCCAAGTGTCGACTTGGTTGGAGATGTCGCAACACGAAGCCAACAGTCTGGTGCTACGCGTGTCTTTTTCCCCCCTCAAAATTCGAAGTGCTCCCATAAATGTCTCATTTAAGACCGTCTTTTCTTTTCCATACTTTGTATCCTCATGATAAGACCGCATTTATTTATGATAAACATAAAAAGATAAAGGCGCACTGTTTTCATCAAAGAAAAATAAGCCTTGTTTCTTCTTTTTTCTTTTCCATTTGACATCGAGAGTATTTTGTAACTAATTCAGATTTACAATACTTCTCAAACCTTAGTTTGTTTGGATGGATGGGAAGTGGAGGGGAAGGGAGGGGAAAGAAGTAAGATGGAGGAGATTTTTTAATTTAATTTTATTTGGAAAAAGAATTTAATAAGAGGGAAGAGAAATTTTTTAATCTATATTTCACTTAAAATATCTCTCCACCAATTTGGTGGACTGGTGAGGAGAGAAAAAAAATTTAAAACTAAATGATGACTTAAAATATTATGATTAGCCTTTTATATTTTGAAAAATAATTTATAATTAAAAATATTTATATAATTTAAAAATATTACCTATCATTTCTCTTCTTCTTTAATAAATATATGTAAGCATGTTAAAGTTAAATTTTTTTCATCCCCACCATTCTCATCTCTTCCTTTCTCTTTCCCAGATATTCCCAAGGCGAGATCAAATCACTCATCATTTAGACCACCCTTACATTAATTAAGAAAAACTCCATGTGTTATGACTTGTGAATAATTTGTCAAAAAAAGAAATAAACTGAAGGGAAGAGATGCATGGGTGTGAAAAAGACGCCACCGCACTTAATTGTCTTTATTTTTAATATCATGAATTCCAATATCAATTTGACCAAAATACACATAAAATGGGTATTATGCCTATGTTTAAACTCCCTCCAGTTTTGAGATTAAGATGTATGCCATGTTTTGTTCCATTTACGGTAGGCCTATGATCCAACATTTTTTGTAGTCGTGCCTTTGTTGTTTGGCTTAGGGCTGCTTCGAAACCTATTCTCACAACTGATTTTTAATTTTTATTGTTCTTGAAAACTGAATGTTTGTTTAGATGGATGAAAATAACCTCATTTCCAGAAAGTTGTTCCGTGAAAAGTAAAAACATAAATTATCAACAATGACATAATTGTTTCAGCTTTACCCCTTACCAGTAGTTTACCAAAAAAATAGCAAGCTACCTGATAAAGAATGAAATAATCCAATCTAGGCCTAAAGGCCCAATTGAGATAAAGTTCAGGACCAGGCCTAGGCCCAATATAAGAGTCTAGGACTAAATCCAATACAAAAGGCCCAGGACCAGTCCAGCTAGCTATTTTGTCATGTGGAAAATATGATAAGCGTTATATGGAGGGACAACTGGAGTTAATGCTCCACCACCAAAAACTCCTATAAAAAGGGGGCAAGATTAGAGTTTCAACACACCAAATCCTTCCTGGAGAAAACTCTACTCTCCACAAGGAAATTCTCTTTAGAGAATACAATTCTCTACTCCCAAAACTCTCTCTCTCCATACTCTCTCAAATTAATAGAGAAAAATCTCCTTTGCTAACTTAGGCATCGGAGGTCCTCCCGGGGTCACAACCCTGGACTTCCCCAGGTCCTTCTTGTTAGTCTTGTAGGTGCTCCAGGCACAGAGATCAAGTCCTCCAGGCATAGAGATCAGGACCTCCGGATATCAAGATCAAGCCAAAGAGTTCTCAATCATGGCAAGAGGAATTTACATCCACTCCGGTAAAAAAATTCGTTTTTTACATTGGCGCCGTCTGTGGGAAAATGGACAAAAAAGCCATGGCTTCTCCACTTGAGCAATCAGGTCCAGTAGCAGAGTCCAACCCACCAATTTGTAGAACTCTAGTCACTAGGGGTACTCTACCAATCAGAGGTACTCCAGCCGCCAGAGGTACACAAATCGCCAGAGGTACTCTAACCATTAAGGACGTAATCTGATCACCGGAGGTACTCTGACCACATAAATCATTACCAATAGTGGAACCTTGGCCAAAGGTCCAAAAATTCCAGCCAACTCGCACACACTCCCATCAGGAGGTATTGTAGAGGCAGGACATATGGAAGGAACCAAAAAGGAGCCCGTAGATCTCCCATGTGATGAGAAAAAACGGCAAGTCAAAACCAGATCTAGCAAGCAATAGCCAAAAAACTTGCAAAAGAGCATGGAAACAAGGTCAAAATCGGTTGCAACTACCACAACATACTCCACTCATCACTAGAGGAAGGAGAAGAAACTAGATCAAATTAAGATCTA
>JAKUCV010003642.1:50031-65404 GCA_028386065.3 Turnera subulata
AAAGCCCATAGGCCAAAGTCCTCAAGGACCTCAAAATTTAAGATCCCCGACCTTAGAAATCAGAGGTCTCGAGATCCACAAAGACCTCAGGTCCCAATAAAGCTCCTAAGCCACAGTCCTCAGCGACCTAAAAAATTAAGATCCCTGACCTTAAAAATCAGAAGTCTCGAGATCTACAAAGACCTTGAATCAGGTCCTGGAAGTCTAAAGGCCTTGAAAATTAAAGGTCTCGAAAGGTGATGTTGAAACAAATCCTAAAAAGCGGAGATCTCTAAGGTCTTTAAAGACCCCAAGAGTGAAGATCCCAGCTAAAAGGAGCCACTCTAGACAAAGATCCTTGAAGACCTTTGAGAATCGAAGGTCAGAAAAGTCTTATTTAGACAACCTTTGAGAATCAAAAGCCTCAAAAGGCCATAAAACAAGGTCCTTAAAGACCTAAAGGTCCCATAGGATCTTGTAAATAGAAGTCCTTGAATAGACCAGAAGCCCCAAGGTCCAAAGTAACAAACCAAGGACCTTGACTTAATAGGAACATCCCACATTCAAAAAAGACGACTACAGGCCATGCAGCCTATATTGGTCGCAAAGTAAGACGATGAAAGCCCATACAGTTGCTTTTAGTCGCAGAAAAAGGACGATCTAAGAGATCGCACAGAAAAAAGACGATCTAAAAAGATCGCATAGTAAAAGACGATCTAAAGAAAAGATCGCATCTTGAAAGACGACTGAGGCATGATAGCCCAAGTAAGTCGCGCATTCAATGAAAGACAACTACAGGCCATGTAGCCCAAGTAAGCTGCGTATTCAATGAAAGATGAATAAAGGCAATATCTAGCCCGAGTAAGTCACATATTCAGAGAAGAGAAAAGAGAGAGAGAAAGACAACCAAGGCTAACAGGTCCAAAAAATAAGGTCACATATCAAGAAACATACAAAGAAGGTACCGCATTCTGAGGTCCTCTTTGCACATGAAGGAGGCACCCACTTTCAGAGGTCCCCTCCATATGTCGAAGATGCCTTCATCTAAAAGACCTCCTCATATCAGAGGTACCAAAGGATACACATCTCAGGTCCAGAAAAGAAGACCTTTATGAGACAACAACAAAACAAAAAAGTCCCACTATAAGTAATTAATGGAGGCCATATACAAATTTAAGAGAGGCTTCTCAGGTCCAAAAGAAAAGTGCATAAGCTGAAAAGCGCGCCATATGGGCTCTAAAAACGTCCACCTCTATCTTACGAGAGGGTCACTTGCATAGGGGGCTTTATGAGCTCTCAGCTTTAGCAAATTGGAGTTCGAGCCAATTTCACATTGGTCTTACAATGAGCTTATAGCTGAAAATTCAATAAGTTCATAGCTCAGAATCAATACATTGGAGCTCATGTTTGAATTAGCCTAATAAGGCAAGTTAAGACCTGAAGGCGACAAAAAAAAGCATACCTTGGAAGTAATAAACTCTAAGGAAAATTGTTGCACAACATCCCTTAGAGTTGGGGGCTTGTGATGAAGAATGAAATAATCCAATCTAGGCCTAAAGGCCCAATTGAAATAAAGTTCAGGACCAGGCCTAGGCCCAATATAAGAGTCTAGGACCAGATCCAATACAAAAGGCCCAAGACCAGTCCAGCTAGCTATTTTGTCATGTGGAAAATATGATAAGCGTTATATGGAGGGACAACTGGAGTTAATGTTCTACCACCAAAAACTCCTATAAAAAGGGGGCAAGATTAGAGTTTCAACACACCAAATCCTTCATGGAGAAAACTCTACTCTCCACAAGGAAATTCTCTTTAGAGAATACAATTCTCTACTCCTAAAACTCTCTCTCTCTCCATACTCTCTCAAATTAATAGAGAAAAATCCCCTTTGCTAACTTAGTTATCGGAGGTCCTCCCGGGGTCACAACCCTGGACTTCCCCGGGTCCTTCTTGTTAGTCTTGTGGGTGCTCCAGGCACAGAGATCAAGTCCTCCAGGCATAGAGATCAGGACCTCCGGATATCAAGATCAAGCCAAAGAGTTCCCAATCATGGCAAGAGGAATTTACATCCATATTCCGGTAAAAAAAAATCGTTTTTTACACTACCAAGACAAACAGTATTGTGTGCTACTGAACCAGATTTAGATGGGTAGAAATAAATAATTTTGTAGACTGATTGTTGAAATTAGATAGTAAACTAGTATAATTTTGACAACTTGAAGTTGAGATACCAAAATTATCAATTTCGATGAGCAGGGGAATTATTTATAATTTCATCTAATTTATTAGGATTCCATGAGTACTTTTATTATTGTATCTTGATTTTAAAGATATTTCAATTATTTATTTTTTGTTACCTCTTGATAAAATAAAAGTTCATAATACCAAGTATTGCCCTAATGCAATGGCATCACCTTTGAATTAAGTTTCTCAGAGTTATGGGTTCGGTCTCAATACATGAGTATGAGAATGATTTAAGAATGGAGATATCTCACTCTTGTTGTAAGAAACCTAGACCCTTCTTAGGAGTGAAGATATTCTCACTCTTGAATGATGTCAAAAATCATGTTCCACCAGTCCTATTTCCATCAAGATTGCAAGCAGCAAAGATGTATATATAGGCAACATTAACGATGATATTTGTTGTGTTGGATTTCTGGGAATTTCTCAGTCTATGCAACGGAGCTCATTGCGACACTTCATCTAACATTTCATTTAAGGATTTGTTTCAGATCATTTTGTTTATCTTTAAACTACGACACAATGGATATATAGGCAACATTAACGATGATATTTGTTGTGTTGGATTTCTGGGAATTTCTCAGTCTATGCAACGGAGCTCATTGCGACACTTCATCTAACATTTCATTTAAGGATTTGTTTCAGATCATTTTGTTTATCTTTAAACTACTACACATGTTTTTTTCCCCCCGAAAAACTACTACACATGTTGAAATTTTTTCCTAAATCAATGAAATTATTTTTGATAATTCAGGGGGTGACCTTCTACTATATAAATGAGCTGGGTGGACGTTTGGCCCATCAATATTGTCCTCAGAGCTTATAGGCCTAAGCTTATTGAGGCCCTACAACCTTGTAGGACCCAGACTAATAAAGGATCGGAATATACATGTCACGGGGTCATTACCCTCTCCCCAAAAGGTCAACCTAGTGGGGTGTGCAGCACCCCTGTATATATGGCCCAAGACCTTCCCCTTCCTTTCCGATGTGGGATTCCGTCACATTCTCCCCCACCGAATCCGACGACACCCCCGTCGTCGACCGGGCACCCTGCCTACTCCGTCCCCATGAAGGGCTTGGCGTGACATCAGAGTTGGGTCGGGTCGGCTCCGCTACCACTTGTAACGGGGTCATTACCCTCTCCTCAAAAGGTCAACCTAATGGGGTGTGCAACACCCCTGTATATATGGCCCAAGACCTTCCCCTTTCTTTCCGATGTGGGATTCCGTCACAATACAGGCCCCATATTTGGGAGCTAACGATGATACCTTGAGTGTTTCACTCTTCACCAAACAAATAATTCTTTATTTTGGACTCGTCCTAGTAGGTGTATATTGAAAAGGAATTTCAAAAGGTAATGATACTTACAAACTGATTTGAGTTCGTATCTAATACAGTCAAATGGACAGCTAAATCCTCTAATTATAATCAACTAAGGATTGATCAATTTTGTACAGCTATTTAGGAGTAGTACATGTTTTTTTTTTTTTTTTCCAATGGAAAATTGAAAGACGAAAGAGCAGTCTAGCTATATAACTCGAGGTGGTCAAACAAAAGCACGCAAATTGCGACTTGCGAGTCTCTAGTTCCTTTCCGCTACTAACATTATTGTTGGATTTTGGGCTGCTGATGGTCTCCTAACTTTTATTTTACTCAAGCACATTTCTAAGTTAAGAACAAAACAAAATCATAATCAAGTATGTCAAATCTGCCCATGGGATTAATCCTAAAACCATGCGTGTGATGCACCACTTGCTCAAGTGCCCCACTTGTTTGTAACAAGTATCAAACTCGAACTAAAAGTTCTCCACCAATCCCATGTTGGTCCTTCGAGTTTTTGCGCATGTACACAATTTCCATTGAGATAAAAGAGAGTGGGGTTGATAGTGGTAAACACAATTTTTAGTTCTGTTTGATTAGGTTTCGGTCGGATTCCAATGTTTTTTATATATGCAAATTAGAGGACTCATCCATCATAGTTAAATGCGACCCATATCAAATCTAAGATCAGTTGGAACAAAACTCCAAATACCAGAATGGCAAAACACAAAAAAATTTATTGAGAAATTTGTTTGGCCATAGCTATGTGTGAAATTCGGATTGTATCCAAATTAGAAGGGCAAATTTGTAAAATATAGGATGCACAAAAAATATCTGAAAGTGCTGATAATTAAAAAGGGAGGAGTAATTAAGCAAGCCATCAAGGGGCAAATCCGACAGAAAGAGATTCGGGGGGATGGGGGAGTGGAAAGATCAGTTTTGGGTGGCAATAAACAAATGCCAGCCAAGGGATTGCCTGGCACGTGAAAACGTAAAAAAGAAATCAAAATCCGAGGGGGTGCTGGGGAGGAGTTTTAAACCTTCTTCTTTTGGGTTTTAATTAAGGAAAAAATTTAAGCTAAGAGATTCGGGGGGATGGGGGAGTGGAAAGATCAGTTTTGGGTGGCAATAAACAAATGCCAGCCAAGGGATTGCCTGGCACGTGAAAACGTAAAAAAGAAATCAAAATCCGAGGGGGTGCTGGGGAGGAGTTTTAAACCTTCTTCTTTTGGGTTTTAATTAAGGAAAAAATTTAAGCCTAAGACTAAACCTAACCCGCACCCTAATGACAACAATTAACAACAGTGGAGGAAAAGTCCAAAGCACAAGTTGACATGTACGGGGGGGTGGGGTCCGCGGAGTTCAGAAGCAGAGAGGAATTGTAGGAACTAGGAAGAGAGAAACCAAAACAGTAACATAAGCTTAAATACTCCCCCAAACACACCACTTCTGTCCTGCCTTAACCCCAAAACAAACAGACTCACCCCCACGCAGGAAAAAAAGCCTTGGCTCTAGGGTCACCAAGTATCACACATTCTTCTCCTCTTCTCAGGTACTCCTCCTCCTCCTCCTTTATTCTTCTATGTTGTTCTTTCTCCTCTACTCTAATATTGCTACATTTTGCTTTTGTCCTTTTGTTCCCTTTCTCTATGCTGATAACAACTACGCTCTGCTGATCTGTTTTGTTTTTGCTTTGCTGGTCATCATAATGAGAATCTTTGCTTTCATCTCTTATTAGCTTCTTCTTCTTCTTCTTCTGTTACTACATTTTGAGCATTTGTTCTCATTGTGTTACAATATTGCCTGCTTGTGTATTTTGGAATCCAAATCTGGGATTTTTGCGGAATGCAGGTTAATCCTATCTGTTACTCTGTTAGATTTCTGTATCACTAATCAGTTAATATCTTGGCTTCATCTCTTCCGATCTCGTGGGGGGTTAATTTTTTTAAAAGCGAAAAAAAAAAAAACACCCAGAACTATACCCTTTTCTTTTTTTTTTTCTTTTTCTGGAGAATAAACCCAGAACTATACTAGTCACACACATTTATTTATTGGTATCAGAGTAGTAGTGATTGCTTCTTCCTACTTTCTGGCATATGCTTGGCTCCTTTTTCCTTTTTAACCGTGTAGGCGTCTCTTTTCTAGCTGGGTTGGATCCGCACGGCACTCCCGCCTCTCAAAATCTTTAATTTATAATAATCTCATCAATTTGTGAACAAAAATATCTCAACTTTTCTTGGGTTTTTTTTAGTCCACTGCTTTTTTCTGTGTTCTTTTTTTCCCCCCTTCCCTCTCTCTCTCACACCTGAACCTTGTGTAATTATTAATTAACGTTTTGGAAAGAACTCTATGTCTTTTCTTTGTGGTACACACTTCTTTGAATTTGGCATAAAAAATAATCTGTCTTTTTCTTTGTGATACACACTTCGAATTTGGGATAAAAAATAATCTCTTTAAGGAATCTTTTCAATGGCATCTACGTTTTGATGCTTATTTTGAGAGTGATCCCTCACGTTTAGATGCTTTTTTTCTGCTTTGGATCCTTCACCGGCTCTTTGGGTCCTTCCCAGGGTTAATTAAAAAAAATTAGCCAACAACACTATGAAACAAAATTTCTTAATTGCTGAACCGGCAATGACCCTTGGCTCTAGGGACTACGATGCCAACTTTTGGCCTCTCCTTCCGACTTTGGCTAGACCTAGACTAGATCTGTTTAAAGATATTGAAGTATTAGTATACTGTATATCTATGATTATTGACACTGGGAAAAAAATCAAAGTTGGCGGTGGGGAGACTGTGTGGTATGATATGAATGACCAGTGCCTCTCCAAATAAGCTGTCCTAACCCTACTAGCATATAAAGTATTAAAATTCTGTGGTCAAGAATCTGGTAAATAAATTACAAAATATAACATGGGTTGTTTTCTTTGTGGGATCATGGGTTGTTGAGCTGTGAATGGTTAAGGGGGAATGTTCAATTTGGCGCAGGGGCTTTCCTAGTTGGGGAAAAAGAGCTCTATAGGGGAAAAAGAGGTATATAGTCTTCTGTGATGGACCATGTTTGATTGGCCTCTCTACTGATTATACTTAAAACTCTAATCAAGAAACCAATCAAGCCAGATTACTTGTGTTATTGTCTCCTCCATTCTAATGCTTTCTCCCGTGGTACTGTACGAACAGTACATGTGGGGTTTGGTTTGCTCCAATATTAATTGTCGTGCTACACTAAATTTTCTTCCTTTTTCCCCCTTTTGAGGAATCTAAGGCTGTAGGGCCTTGTGCATCGATTTCTATTCACATATTGGTTGGTGGTGCTGGTCCCTCCATCAAAACATCAGTTGAGGAAATATCTCACAGCAGAACAAACTGTAATATATTAGTGTTTTCTTTTTCCTTTTTTCTTTCCCTAACCAGCAATAATTAGCACTAGGTTGCGCTTGAACCAATTGAATACAGGCAAGTTATGTTTTGGAGTGAATATATTGCTTCATTTAATACTCTGTTTGTATGTCTGTCTTATCTTATGAAAGTTTGCTAACATTTGGGGGCTGTAGTAAGCCCACAGGCACAATATGTGCACAGTTCAATTATATATGTAGTGTCGTTGAATAATTGCGTTATTCAGCCATGATAAGTGCGTTAAAATATCGCACCAAATCATAGACTTTTCGTATCAGTCTGACATAGAGAGATGTGGGATTGATTTTGTTGACAGGACGGGTCAGAAACTAACAGCGAGTCGCATTACTTGTAAGTTCAGAAATAATAATTATGGAGTATGCCACTTTATAATACGATGAACAGGTGTAGCCTGCCTAGTTGACTAAAGGAAAAAAGTGTGGCCTATGCTGGCTTTGGACTGCAGACTCTAGTCCAATTCGTGTGCAAAACACAGTCAATAAACCTGGGAAGCATGATTGCAACATGTTCTATGCAGTCCACAATTGCTATGAACAATAAGCATTTTTACATCTTTTATTTCTTTTTATTTCTCTCTTGGTACTTTATTTCTCCCACTAAGTAGGGATGGTAAGGAATATGTTTTCGGCCAAAAAAAAAAAATGGATGGCAAGAAAAATGTGCTTTGTCGACAGTGACTCTCCTGTTATTTTATTTCTAATAATTAGCTTATTTATCCCACTAAATAAAGATGGTAAGGAAAATGTGCTTTTTGATGTAACATAGGCGTTTACTTAAGTGCAGTTTATGACCGCCCACCATATTTGAATATTAGGTCGATTTGCAGATTGGAAAAGTGTTCTGTTTTATAAGTACTAGACTTGGGAAGTGATTTGTAGTATTCTGACCTGATACATTTTCATTTCAGGTAGTGGAAGAATGGGTGCTGGAGGCAACATGTCTGTTCCTCCTTCCACAGGGAAGGCGAAATCTGATCTGGTGAACCGAGCTCCATATGCCAAGCCACAATTTACACTTGGAGATATCAAGAAGGCCATACCACCTCATTGTTTCAAGCGTTCAATCCCCCGCTCATTCTCCTATGTTGTTAAAGACTTAACAATTGCTTACCTCTTCTACTATGTTGCCACCAATTACTTCCACCTGCTTCCACACCCTCTATCTTATGTGGCGTGGCCACTTTACTGGGCCTGCCAGGGCTGTGTCCTTACCGGGGTTTGGGTTGTTGCTCATGAATGCGGCCACCACGCCTTCAGTGACTATCAGCTGTTGGATGACACCGTGGGTTTCATCCTCCACTCTTCCCTCCTTGTACCTTACTTCTCATGGAAGCATAGCCACCGCCGCCACCATTCCAACACGGGCTCCCTCGATCGAGATGAGGTGTTTGTCCCCAAGAGGAAGTCCAGCATCCGTTGGTATGCCAAATACCTTAACAACCCGCCAGGCCGCCTTTTCGTCCTTGCCATCCAGCTTCTTCTCGGCTGGCCTCTGTACCTATCACTGAATGCTTCAGGCAGGCATTATGATCGCTTCGCCTGCCACTTTGATCCATACGGTCCCATCTACAATGATCGCGAGAGGTTCGAGATATATCTCTCGGATGCTGGCATTCTTGCCGTCACTTATGGCCTGTACCGCATTGCTGCTGCTAAGGGGCTTGCTTGGCTTGTCTGCGTTTATGGAGTGCCATTGCTGGTGGTGAATGCATTCCTTGTTCTCATCACATACTTGCAGCACACCCATCCTTCCCTGCCTCATTATGATTCTTCTGAATGGGACTGGTTCCGGGGGGCTCTTTCAACTGTTGACAGGGACTACGGGATCTTGAACAAGGTTTTCCACAACATTACTGATACCCATGTAACCCACCATCTCTTCTCCACCATGCCTCATTACCATGCAATGGAGGCTACCAAGGCCATCAAACCACTTCTTGGAGAGTACTACCAGTTCGATGGGACTCCTGTGTACAAGGCAATGTTTAGAGAGGCCAAAGAGTGTGTTTTTGTGGAGCCAGACGAGGGTGACCAGAACAAAGGTGTGTTCTGGTACAGAAACCTGATGATGATGTGATGATTATCACAAACAAATTACCTGAATGTTCAGTGGTGTCGGGAAGTTTTAGTTTCTTGTTAGTCTTGTTAGGGTTTTGGCTTCCCCTCCAATGTAGGGTGTCTGTTGTGTGACTTCAAACTTTCAATCTTTGTTGTGCTTCTCACTGAATAACATTTTAATCATTTCAATGTCTGATCTACTCTCCCTTGGGAATATGGTTTTGGCAAGATAATTTATCTTTTCCCACTGCCAAGTGGCTTTGATAACTTTGTGGAAACAAATTCTGTTTGTTCCACCTTCATAAGGACATTGCCAAAACAAAACCAAAGGAAAAATGTTGCATTCTATAAGAGCTCGCAGGTAAACTTACACTGTAGCCTGTAGGAGAGGCTTGAAGGGCATTGCCATCAAAGATATGATCAAGACTTGGGCAACTTTCAGCGTGGGGATCTTCTCTTTACCAAAATTGTAACTAGATTGGATCTTCTATGCCTCTTGGAAGAATTTGTTTGGACAATTTTGTTTTTTGTAGTTACCATTTACTGGGCGTCACTCATTGTTTTCCAGTAGTTGATAAAGACTTAAGAGCACCACTCATTTATTATTGCATGACCTTTCATCATGCACTTGAATGAATTTCTTGGATTCTCAAAAAAGAACACCATTCCTTGGCTACCAGCCTATTACAATTACAACCATTCAATAGTGCTTCTCCCTTTTTCTTTAAACAAATATTTTTAAAATTTTGCTGGGTTCAATGACAAATGATATCCACATGTCCAACCTTTGTAATACTCATATGTCACAAATGGGAAACTTTCTAAAGCACATATTACAAATGAGATTTTTTATAATAAAAAATGTTACAAATGAGAATGAAGGTATGTTTGGAAACATAAACACCCAAAACCAAAAGAGATTAGACCACCATGTAAGTACTTCGTTAAGCTAATTAAGCACTTGTTAAACATTATTAGACTACTCTTCTTTAATCCATATCAAGGATACTTAATTAATAGATGCAACGATGAAGTTCTTGGATGGAAGGTAGAATGATTGATTGAATATACTGTAAGCAATTATATTGCAATATTGAAAACAAGGTAAAAATGTATAAATCTAAAATTCGAAAATGAACTTTTTTTTAACTGAAAAATTATGATATTTATAGTGATAATTTGATACTTTGGTAAGACAATTGACAAAGGATATATGTTCTTGACAAAGATATACACAATGACTAATTTGAATACAAAAAAAAGGACAATGAAAGTATATGGTTTCAATGTTAAAGAAAACAAAGAGAAAGATGATTTGAATAATCAAGTACATTCACCTGGGGAGAAAATTAAGACGGAAAAAGAAATTTTTTAATTAGATTAGATAATTTTTAGTGTTAGATTTAATAATTTGATAGTGATTTTCGTATTTTCTTTAATAACTAAAATCAATAAATTTTAATTTTCGGAAATTATAAATTGCTTCAGAAAATATAGTTTCATTCATTCATCATAACTTAGTTACATATGATAACCATATAGCACGCTTTCGACCTAGATAAAAGCAATGATACACTTTTGGTTTGCATAAACCAACACCATGTGTAGTGCAATAGCATAAAGCCTTTGGTTTCACCAAGGTCACCCTGGTTCAATGCAGGATGTGGGTGGGTATGGGATTTGAATAGCTTAGGCTTATATCAGAAAAAAAAAAAAAAAAAACGGTTTGCATAAGGGTAGAGGAAAAAGTAGATAAGAAAGTAGTGATGCATTGCTAAGCCCACCTGGGATCAGGCGGAACTCTTTGTGGGCTAATTTTCCCAGATCTCCTAATTGGAATATGGACTGGAAATGAAGAAACTAAGCCCATTAGTTACATGGTTGCCTTTGAAATAGTGGCGCATTAATCTTTAGTTTTTTTTTTTTTCCTCTTTAACACTTGTAACACATAAGTAGAACTTTTTTTTTTCTAAACACTTAACAGAAATAGAATTTTACTCCAAATGCCAACATTGAGAGTGGTTTGGAAGTTGGGGATGTGGATTATTGATATAATTCCTAGTTTAATTAGTTGGTGTTTTTAATTGGTATTTTATTTACAATTATCGCAATGTTTATGCAATATTGCTCAGCGGATGTAATTGATCCATCCAAACAGAAACAGGGTAAGCCCCACAAATTGCTGATGATGGTACATGTGCAATATAGGAAGAATTAATATTAGAAACTTATTTTTCACTTATCTAACTTTTTTTTTATTTCATTTTTTTTATTTTTTCTATTATTTTTATCGTCTATTACAGTTAACGCATCGAATAAAAGAAGAGTTAGTGGATGTTAGCCATAGGCTTAATTAAGCAGCAGCATAATTCAAAGTTCGATCATTTATATATTGATACGTTACGTACATTTGGTGGTGTGTTTTTTTTTTTTTCTCCTAATTAATTGGTGTCTAGTTATCATGTATTGTGAAGGAGATGTGTGTGTGATGTGAATTGGTTTGTTGTGGAGGGAGGAAAGTGAACGATTGAAGGGCAAGGGTATTTTATCAATGGGGGACCGGACAGCCAGCCAGGAGGAGATTGGGTTGGGCGTATATATGCAAAATGGTGGACGTACGTAGGGATATTGCTTCTTCTGCTAAGACTGCTTCTCTTCTGGTACAAAAAAATCAGTTGGATCATGGGAGGGAGAGAGGGAGGGAGGGAGAGAGTGACAGTCGTGCGGACCACGTCAACCAAATGGGCCCCCACTCTCTCTTTCTTTTTCTCTCTCTCTCTGTCTATCACAGATTCACAGTACAAAACACACAGCTGGTGTTGTGTATTACTACTACTTTGATGGTACAGTTGGTTTTTTGCTAGGGTCAGCAGGTCAGAGACGACAGGGTGAGAGAGGAAGAAGATAATAAAATAAAATAAAATAAATAATAGGTGGTACTGGTACACCACCGCCCCCTCACACACACACACACACACACACGTCGCCACGTGGCATCAAGTAAGCCCACACTATAACCTCCTCCTCCTAAACCTCAACTGCCTAATTCTTCGTGGGCCGGCCTGCCTGCCTGCCTCATCACCCCCTGGCCGGCACAACACGAGCCTCGTGTGTGTTGTCTGTTCGCCTATTCTGATCCCTTGATGTCTTCCCCATGACGTCACCATCATCATCGGGGGCCGCATCCCTCTCCTCAGTCCTCTCCCTCCCCGACGGTTCACGTGCCACTCCCACATCCGACGCTTCCCAAACACCCACCCACCAACCTCCGCCTACGCCTCCCCTTGATCTTCATCACAATTAACATCAACCGTTTCCTCCTCCTCCTCTTTTTCTTCGGGTTCGCCGGTTCGGATTTACCGGTGCCGGCTTCTTCTTTTACTACTACTACTACTAATTTTACTCGTATTTTGTTATTTTCAGTCCTAGCAATTTTAAACATAAAAAAAAATATAGTTTTTCTTTTGTTTTAACGCTGGCTGTTGGCAGAAACCATCCAAAAAAAGCACCTCAAGCCAAAACTAACCTTTTTCTCACAAATTACAACAACAATCTTTTTTTTCCTGTCGAGAAAATACAACAACAATTGGATAATACAACTACATATGTATGGAATAAAATTAATAATAAACAAACAGCAGTCTAATCCCAAGGTTGTTTGTTAAACATTTTGTTGGCTTTCTACAACTGCCGTACTCGATCGGTACCTAAATTTGGCGCTGTAGTTCCATTTGGTGTATTTTCAGTTTCACCATCCTTTAATGCTTAACTGGAGCCCAACCACGATTTTTTTTTTTGTCAAAGCATAAAAGGTAGTAATTCATTTCTTTCCTTACCGAATATATATTAATTCCTAATCCTCTTCCTCAATATATAACTGGATTCCTTCATCATCTCTTTCTTTTTTTTTTTTTGAGAAAAAAAGCGTCTTCATTCATATAAACAGATCTAAAGATCTGAAATTACATAGTTGAAGATCTAATATAGCAAAAGTATAAGAAAAATTCAACAAAAGAATTCTTCTTAATCTACTACATAAAAATACACAACGTGATTTATCTCCTTCAATAGAGGATTTACAAAGGCACACCACTCGCGACTCTACTCTCGCGAGCATCAGATCCAGATCCAGTAGGGTCCGTGCAACAACCACCATGCCAGCAGGTAAATTTGAGACATACCTGTGGGAGAAAATATCCCTTTGTTGGTAAATTTCTGTAGCAGATATAAAATCGTTCTTCAAATCGAATATTCCTCCATAAACTTTGGCTCCCATAGACTTATCTGAAACACAAAAAAAGGTGAGAAAACTTCAGAAGGAGAGAAAACAACTCACAAAAAGTGAGACAAAACCCACAAAAAGTGGGAGTAAACCAACGAAACTAAAAACAAAAATAAAAACAAACTAGTTGAAAAATTTTTTGGTGGGGGCTTATCGCTGGAAGAAAGTCGACGACAGCCCCAAATTGTAGATCTAGGGTTTTTCTCTAAGAGAAGGAGAGAAAAGAGAAAACCCTAGTAACGATATCAATATCTGGCAAAACGATTCGTTCATCATCTCTAGAACCAAGCGAAGCCACACAAGAGGAAACTTATTCGATAATTAATGGAGTGCACGCAAGGACCTCGACAAGACATGAATATGTCACTCTTAAAAGAAAAACCTCGGGATGGAGATTAGTACTAGGTTTCATTCTTTTGTAAATAATTTATTTTGTAGTTATAATTATATTCACAAAATACAGAAATCGTTCAAATCAATAAGCTTTAAGCGAATGATATCTCTAAAACGAGCAATATTATATACAAGACTTGCAACGATGCTAAATCATTCAAATAAGAATGCAATCATTAATATCCTGTTATATGAACCATAAGCTAGCTAAATAATATGAACAGAAGTACGTTCTTGTCACGGGGTCATTACTCTCTCCCCAAAAAGTCAACCTAGTGGGGTGTGCAGCACCCCTGTATATATGGCCCAAGACCTTCCCCTTCCTTTCCGATGTGGGATTCCGTCACATTCTCCCCCACCGAATCCGACGACGCCCTCGTCGTCGACCGGGCACCCTGCCTACTCCGTCCCCACGGAGCGCTTGGTGTGACATCGAAGTTGGGTCGGGTCGGCTCCGCTACCACTTGTCACGAGGTCATTACCCTCTCCCCAAAAGGTCAACCTAGTGGGGTGTGCAGCACCCCTGTATATATGGCCCAAGACCTTCCCCTTCCTTTCCGATGTGGGATTCCGTCACATTCTCCCCCACCGAATCTGACGACGCCCTCGTCGTCGACCGGGCACCCTGCCTACTCCGTCCCCACGGAGCGCTTGGCGTGACATTGGAGATGGGTCGGGTCGGCTCCGCTACCACTTGTCACGGGGTCATTACTCTCTCCCCAAAAAGTCAACCTAGTGGGGTGTGCAGCACCCCTGTATATATGGCCCAAGACCTTCCCCTTAGCTCGCAGGCGTAGAAAAAAAAGTCGTATCCGCGCAAACTTTTGGGATTTTTTTGGAGATTGGATGCAGTTACTAATTCAGCATAAAAAATTTGACGGGCAACAAAGGTCTTGTTTTTTTTGCTGAATTTGCTTCTTAGCATGTATTACGTTCGAAAACGGCCAGTTATTAAGGGAATTCCTTGTCGGTTCAGGACGATAAGAGGGATCTAGGTTCTAGGTGGAGGGAATTCAAAAAGAGACGATACGCTCTTTTTCGCCCCTCCAAATGTGGACTCCCTCCTTAATTTAAAGAGGGTTCTTCGGTGTTTTGAAGCTATTTCAGGTCTCTCTATCAATTTCCACAAGAGCAGTATCTTGGGGGTGAACATTAATGGCGATAGAGTTGAAGAGATTGCGGGGCTGCTGCATTGTAAATCTGATAGTTTTCCTTTTAGTTACCTGGGTATTCCCTTGGGGGCATCCATGAAGAAAGCCACATCTTGGAAACCGATCATTGATAGATTTTCTTCCAAGCTCTCTGCCTGGAAAGGTAGATACTTATCCTTGGAGGCCGGATCACACTTATCAGGTCGGTTTTATGTAGTCTACCCCTATATTATTTATCTATGTTTAAAATCCCTGTCTGTGTCGCCAAAAAAATTAATAGGATCCAACGAAATTTCCTTTGGAGTGGGGATGCCGATAGGCACAAAATTTGTTTAGTGGCCTGGACTAAGATTTCTAGACCAAGGAGTCATGGGGGTTTGGGCATTGAGTCAATCCTCCTAAAAAACCAGAGCTTGCTCTTCAAGTGGATGTGGAAATATATAAATGCGGAGAATGGGAGTGAGAGTAATGTTGAATGGGTTAGTTTGATTCGTGAAAAGTGTCAGATTTCTGGCTCAGTTTCCTGGCCG
>JAKUCV010003644.1:0-32700 GCA_028386065.3 Turnera subulata
AGAACAAAGAAGGAAGGAGAGAGAGAGACTAGGCGGCGGCGGCGGTTAATCGAAGAAGAAGAAGAAAAAAGAAAAGTGAAGAAAGAAAAGAGGAGGATGGGTCTTTAGGGCTTGACCCGCCAGCCCGAACGACGCGTCGTTCGGCTGGGCGCGGTCAACCCGCCCCGTTGACTCCTTATCCTTTTTTTTTTTTTTTTTTTGAACAGTTCCAAAACGACGTAGTTTCGGGGAAACTACTTCAAAACCTAATTCTCAACCCCGAATCCCGATTAAGCTCCAACGAAAGCCGAACCCGTCATACCATCAACTTAATTCCCTTATAACCAAGGTAAAATAATTTATTTCCTTGTCCAAAAATCCGGAAATTCCTCAAGGGCAAAATTGGAATAAAAATTACGAAAATTCCGAGAAAATTAAATTACGAAAATTCGGGGCGTTACAGACGGTAAGGAGCATGATGGGTTATGATTTTGATTGAGAAGGGAAAAGAGATTGTATGTCTTTTTTTTTTCTTATTTTTTTTCTGGTTTCTCTACATTTTGGGATTGTGTGGTTTGGTTGAAGTCAATCGATCGAAGAGTAGTGAAAGGAGGAGCAAGACTGGGCGATGGCATCGACGGCATAGGCGAGGCGAGATGGCGGCGTTGGGTTCGTGCAGTGTCGAGCTCGACAGGACCAGTGAGGCAGCGGCGGCAGCTTGCGAGGTCGAAATCACAGGGGCGGCGAGTGGAGAAGCTCGAGGTGGCGGTGCTAGTGGCTTCGCCGTTCACTGGTAATGGTTGGCTCGCTGTGAAGAAGAAGAAGGTGGAGGGTTGAGTTGGACGGCGAGTGCAGGGAAGTTGAGGATGGCGGCGATTGGGAGTTTCTGATTTTTTTTTTTTCAATTGTGTTGATTGAACCCTGTAGAGTGGTGGCAGTGGTAGTGGTCGGTGACTTTGGGGTGGGTCTCAATTTTTTATTGTACTTTTTTCTTGTTTTTATATTTTTAAGGAAAAATATTCATAAGAAAATATTAAAAGAAGATTATGAGAAGTTGTGATCTCTCATTATTATTTTATTTTTATCTTTATTGTTGTGATTATTTTTACTATTAATAATATTACTATTTTTACATTATTTTTATCATTATTAATTAAAAGAAAGAAAAATCATTAAATAAATAATCAATACCGGGTTAGATTTCATTTCGGTACCATCAGGTTTCGGGTCGATTGGGTAAAAAACCCGGGGTTG
Source organism: Turnera subulata (assembly GCA_028386065.3). Classification (NCBI taxonomy): domain Eukaryota; kingdom Viridiplantae; phylum Streptophyta; class Magnoliopsida; order Malpighiales; family Passifloraceae; genus Turnera; species Turnera subulata. The sequence continues at coordinate 1,234 of JAKUCV010003644.1, forward strand.
GTAGCATGCGGAGCCTATAAAGACACATGGATCCTACATGTCCACTCAACCCTTTAAAACGACGGCGTTTTGACATGAGACGATGTCGTTTCGGAGCCCTCTCAGACCTCAAATCCGGGCAGCCCTCCACGTCAGCAGGTACCTGACCGGGGGATCACGTTTGGCCTGCCCATGCAAAGTCGGGGTACTTGCCCGGCCAAAAAAAATTTCAGGGTACCAAATTGGCCAAACCACTAAACATTGGGACCCAAAAAACCCAAAAACCCGAGAAAGCATTAACATTAAACTTAGGCATTGATTTCAACCTTAGACTAGCGATAGCAGTTAAGTGAGAGTTGAAGAACATCACTCACTTAAGCAAGAGCCGTTAGTAGCAATTTTAAGTTGAGAGCCCTTCAAGATTTATTTATTAAATAAAACCCTAGCCTTCAACAATCTCAAATTGTCGGTTGCACTGTCAAGCAGAATCATAGAATAGGCTAGTAATTGTGAACCCTAGAATCCTTTTTTTTTTATATGAAAGATTAGATTTATTAAGTAACGAGGATAATTACAAGCACAGTCATCAACTTCGGATTAAGTCATTTACATAACTGAAGGGTTGTAGAAATATAGTGGAAATTACGCTTGCACCATCTTTAACGTACACGGTTTCCCACGCCATGACTGGAGACCCTCTGCATTTGTGATAATATTAGTAAAGTGGTAAGGAAATCCTAGCTGAGCTGATTTGATCCATGAGACCGTCCTCCTCAGAACCAGGTCAAACATCTTTGCCCAATCTATATCCTTTCCTTCAAAAATCAGCTTATTCCTTCCCGTCCAAAGGCTCCAAATAGTGTAAAAAAAGATGGCCATCCATGAGGACTTAGCCTTGGGCACCTCCTCTAAACCATACCACTGCACGAAGAATTCCTCCAGGGTTGACGGCGCGCACCAGCTCACCCCCCACCAGGATGCAATCTTACTCCAAACATACCAAACGTAACGACAATGAATGAAGAGATGATCTCTAGATTCCAGCATTTCCTTGCATAGATGACAAAAAGCATGTTATGATTTAGTGTATGACGAGTCACACACTGTGGCACTCCTTGTCATTCCATAAACAATTAGTCGTTGTAGAGCCGTTAGAGGGGGGAAGAAGAGTTACACGTGTCATTGAGTTATTGGGTTGCTTGTAACAGCTTTGTAACAACCTCCTCTCTTCCTTTAAGTATCCGGTTGGGTTGTTGTAACGGCTATCTTGAATGAGTAATCAATTGTCTCACTTCTCTCCTAATTTTCCCTTCTGTTTCTCTCCTAAATCCTCTTCTCTCTTCTTCCTCTTCAATTCTTTGGTGATGAACCCTAACAATTGGTAGCGGAGCACCGATCTGCCGGCCAAATGGTGAACAACAACAATAATCGTCTTGTAACGATGGAAGATCAGATGCGATCTCTTGAACAATCTGTTACGGAGATTCGCCAATCGGCTGCTCTCGATCGTGAAGCCTCCAACGCCAAGTACGTTCTGCTTCTGCAACAGCTTCAATCTATTAATGAGAGGATGGCAGTTACCGATAATCAGTTGAAGGCAAGAACAACAGCGGTCGATCTTAATGAGCCTGGTATCTTACCGACTCCGGTGGTTGATCCAGCTTCAGATCCGGCGACGGTTTCTTCTCCGGTTCAAGGTAATCACTCTGATTCACCTATGATCAAATCGGATGATGTGAAGCTTGATTCATCAACTACTGTTACTCCAATTACTACTTCTGCTGATTTTTATCCCAAATTGCCAAAGCTGTTTCTAATTCCTTTCTCTGGAGAAAATCCACGAGGATGGTTGCGGAAGTGTGTCAAATACTTTGAGCTTTACAAGATTCCTGAGCATCGTAAACTAGAAATTGCTACTATGTACTTGGATGGTAAAGCAGATTTGTGGTTCAATGGTTTTCTCGCTGAGAAACCAGTGCTTACTTGGAAGGAATTTTCTGAGGCTCTCTGTGTCCGATTTGGTATGCGTGAATTTCTGGATGTGCTAGAAGAGTTTAAGCTTCTTAGACAGCAGGGGACTGTGTTGGAATATCAAGAGCAATTTGAGTCGTTGCGTTCTGTGTTGCTAGATATGAGAGCTTCCTTCACTGAGCCTGAGTATTTGTCATTCTTTTTGACTGGATTAAAGGATGATCTGCGTCCTTGGGTGAAGATCCTTCATCCATCTACTTTAGCTGAAGCTTTTAAGCAAGCTAAAATCCAAGAGCTCTCTCTCCAATCCATGCAGAAAACAAACAGGCCACAACCAAGGCTTCCTTATTTTGTTACCAGCCCCCGTATCAGTCAGTCTGGTGATACTCCTAATCCTCACAGGGCATTGATAGTGCGTCCTCCTGATCAATCGAGGCAAACTTTGATTGAGCAACGCCGAAAAGCAGGCCAGTGTTTTCGTCGTGGGGACAAGTATTTCCCAGGGCATCAATGCAAAGTCAAACTATTGCATTATATTCAAGCTGTGGATGGGTTGGATATGTTAGAAATGGACCCTGGCACTTTTGAAGTAGGAGAATCATCGAGTTCCAATGAAGCAGTTGCTGATGCATCTCCAGAATTGCACACATTATCGAATGGGGCTGGAGTTCTTAAGATTAATGGGGATTATCAAGGTCGGAAGTTACTAATCATGGCTGACAGTGGCAGTACGTTGAGCTACCTTAGCAGTGCTGTGGCTCACGAGTTGGGGATCTCATTGCAACCTGCAACCCCACTCTCCGTCATGGTAGCTAATGGGCAGAGAATGACAAGCCATTTCTCTTGCGAGGATTTTACTTGGTCTATGCAGGGAGAAACCTTCTCCGGTGATCTGAGGATTCTGGACTTAACTAGCTGTGACATGGTTCTAGGAGTGGATTGGCTTTTTCCTTTTAGTCCAGTCTCTTTCGATTGGAAGAACTCACGATTATCCTTGACTAAGAATAAGCAAGTGATCACACTCAATGGCAATATGGACTTCAACAACTAATTGCAGCTTATTTCTGTGGAGGCAATTCATAAAGGTCTTCGAAAAGATGTCAGAGGTACTGAAATGGTAATTGCTCAACTCAACCTCATAGAGAATATAAGTGAGACTGATCCTATTCCTCCATCCATTGCTGATTTGTTAACTGAGTATCAAGACCTTTTTGCTATACCTTCTTCATTACCTCCTACCCGAGCCCATGACCACCATATTACACTCAAACCAAACACTGAACCAATCAACCTACGACCCTACAGACACTCTTATGACCAAAAGACTGAGATTGAAAAACAAGTAGCTGAGTTGTTGTCATCCTCAGTTATACAACCTAGCCAAAGCCCTTTTACATCCCCAGTGTTGTTAGTAAAGAAGAAAGACAACACCTGGCGTATGTGCATTGACTATAGACAATTAAATGACCATACCATCAAAAACAAATTCCCAATTCCTATTGTTGATGATCTTTTAGACGAGCTTGGTACAGCCAAATACTTTTCCAAAATTGACCTACATTCTGGTTACCATCAAATCAGAATGAACCCTCAAGATATCCCAAAAACAGCCTTTAGAACCCATCATGGCCATTATGAGTTTAAGGTCATGCCCTTCGGCCTCACCAATGCCCCAGCCACTTTCCAAACCCTCATGAACACCATTTTTGCACCCCACCTTCGAAAGTTTGTACTTGTATTCTTTGATGACATACTTGTCTATAGCCCAGACCTACAAACCCATGAACACCACCTCAAAATAGTTTTCCAGATACTCAGAGAAAACAAACTCTTTGCAAAGCGATCTAAGTGCTCCTTTGCTCAAAGTCAAGTAGAGTATTTGGGCCACATAATATCTGGTGGAGGAGTAGCTACGGATCCAGCAAAAACAGAAGCAATGACTTCTTGGCCAATCCCAAAGAATGTGAGGGAACTCAGATCATTTTTGGGTTTAACAGGGTGTTATTGGAAGTTTATCCGTAACTATGGAGTTATTAGTAAGCCTCTGACTACGCTTACCAAGAAGGAAGGGTTCAAGTGGGATTCTAATGCTCAGCAAGCTTTTAATCAACTGAAAGAAGCTATGGTCTTTGCTCCTGTATTATCACTGCCAGATTTCAGTCACCCATTTGTACTAGAAACTGATACTTGCGACACAGGTTTTGGAGCTGTCTTGATGCAGAATGGGAAGCCACTAGCTTTCTTAAGCAAAGCTCTCAGTCCTAAGTTTGCTGGGCTATCCATTTACGAGAAGGAATTCTTAGCAATTTTAAAGGCTGTTGATCAGTGGCGACATTATTTAGAGAACAATGAGTTCATTATCAAAATCGACCATGAGAGTCTGAAATTCTTATTGGAACAGAAAATTCACACAGCCATTCAGAAGAAGGGATTGACTAAGCTCTTGGGGCTAACATATAAGATTCAATACAGGCGTGGCAAGGAGAATGTTGTTGCTGATGCACTCTCTAGGAGGCCTGTATCTGATCATACTACTGACTTAAATGAACTCACTGCAATTTCACTCATTACACCTGCTTGGTATGCCGAAGTTAATCAGAGTTATATGCAGGATTCTGAGCTTAAACAAATGCTTGAAGCATTTACTATGTGTAGCCCAACTCTATCCCAAGACTATCCTGATTATTCACTTCAGGATGGGGTACTGAGGTACAAGGGAAGGTTGGTCATTGGCAAGGATGAACAGCTGAGAAGAAGGTTGATAGACACTATTCATACTTCGGCCACTGGTGGTCATAGTGGAATCTTGGCAACTTATCAACGTTTAAAGCAGATTTTCTACTGGAAAGGGATGAAGAAACTGATCAAAGAGGTAGTTGGAGAATGCGATATTTGTTTGCGCAGCAAATCCGAACAAGTCCCCTATCCTGGATTGTTACAACCTCTTCCAGTACCATCTAATGTGTGGAGTGATGTCAGTATGGATTTTATAGAGAAATTACCCAAGTCGAGTAGCAAGGACACAATTCTTGTAGTTGTGGATAGGCTGAGTAAGTATGCTCATTTCATTCCTTTGTCACATCCCTTCACTGCCACAGTTGTAGCGGGTGTATTCTTTAAGGAGATCTGCAGGTTACATGGATTACCAAAGAGCATAGTTTCTGACAGAGATAAAGTCTTCACTAGTCTCTTTTGGAATGAGTTGTTCAAGCTATTAAAGGTCAAACTCTGCCTCAGCTCAGCCTACCATCCTCAGTCTGATGGACAAACAGAGCGCCTCAATCGTTGCTTGGAAACCTACTTGAGATGCTATGTTGCTCACAAACCAACACAGTGGCTGGAATGGTTACCACTAGCTGAATGGTGGTACAATACTAATCATCATAGTGCCATTAATATGACTCCTTTCCAGGCGTTATACGGTTTTCCTCCGCCACATCATGATGTTGATCCCTTCAACACATCAGTGGCTGCAGTTGGCGATTGGATGCAAGAGAGGGCTCGTACCTTTCTTTTATGGTGGGTGACCTGGTATATCTCAAACTCCAACCATACAGGCAGAGTTTAGTGGCTGTCAGGAGAAATTTGAAGCTCTGTTCTAAATACTATGGTCCATTTAAGATCTTGGAGAAGATTGGTTCTGTGGCTTATAAGCTAGACTTGCCAGCAGACTCTCTCATTCACCCTGTTTTTCATGTCTCCCTACTCAAGCTTTGTCCAAAGCATGGAGTGCAGGTTCAGTCTAAGCTGCCATTGGTGAAGAATGGACAGATTTTGGTGGAACCAGCAGCAGTACTTGCCCGAAGGATGATTCCCAGAAACAATCGAGCTGTCACCCAGGTCTTAATCTGCTGGTCTAACCTTGCTCCTGAAAATGCCACTTGGGAAGACTATGCCTTCATCCGTTCACAGTTCCCAGACTTTCGTGTTGATGAAGATTGAGTGGAGGAAATAGTTGGCATGTTCTTAATAGTTGGCATGTTCTTACTGTTGTCAAATTTCAATTTTCATTCATGTATTGCTTTGTGTTTGATTCTCTGTTTTGGTTTAATCCTTGGGTCAAGGATTTCAAAGGGGGAAGTAGTTGTTATGATTTAGTGTATGACGAGTCACACACTGTGGCACTCCTTGTCATTCCATAAACAATTAGTCGTTGTAGAGCCGTTAGAGGGGGGAAGAAGAGTTACACGTGTCATTGAGTCATTGGGTTGCTTGTAACAGCTTTGTAACAACCTCCTCTCTTCCTTTAGGTATCCGGTTGGGTTGTTGTAACGGCTATCTTGAATGAGTAATCAATTGTCTCACTTCTCTCCTAATTTTCCCTTCTGTTTCTCTCCTAAATCCTCTTCTCTCTTCTTCCTCTTCAATTCTTTGGTGATGAACCCTAACAAAGCATTTCCAACAGCTACAATATTTCGGTGGAACAGAGCAAGACCAGTAGCTATGCCATTTTTGAGAGCCATCCAACAAAAGCTCTCAACTTTAGGTGGTGCTACGTTCAACCAGACCAAATGCATTTGTCTTCCTTGGACCTGATCCAAAAAACAAACTTGATAACCTGATTTGTGTGCATACTCACCTCCTCCATTTGGTATCCATCTCCATGCATCTTTCTTTGTGCTGAAGGACAATGTGCTGGCCAACTTTTGAGTGAGTTCTGCCTCCATGACCTGTTCCCAGGAAAATAAAGGCCGGCACCATCTCAATTTCCAAGTTAAGACTCCTTCCTAAATAGAACAGGCCTCTTTGACAGTAATTCCTTTCTCCAAAGTAATTGTAAAGAGAGTTGGATAACTTTCTTTCAGGCTCGCACTTTCCAGCCATGGATCATACCAGAGTTTACATTTGTGGCCATCTCCCACCTCTATATGCACCCACTCCTTAAGCCCTCTAAGGCCATTACCAACGTCATCGCCCGAAGCCACAATGTCCTTCCAGAGATGTGAGGATCTCGCCAGATTAAAAGAAGGCCAAGATTGAGGAGCACTACTGCGGTAGCGATCCTCCACGATTTTACACCAACCAGGACAACAACCCATCGGCTCCTCACAATTAGCATATCGCCAAATCCACTTAAATAGCATGCACCTATTCTTAGTGAGAATATCCTCAATGCCTAGTCCTCCACGATCTCTAGGTCTTGCAATTTTGTCCCAGGCCATCCAACATATTTTCCGTTTATCCTCACTACCCCCCCATAGGAAATTTCTTTGTAGTCTAACAATCCTCTTTGCCACAGAGGCCGGAATCTTAAACAAAGACAGGTAATAAATCGGCAGGTTACTCAAGACTGCCCTAATCAATGTCACTCTGCCCCCCAATGACAACAACTTTCCTTTCCATGAGGCCAAACGTGACTTGATTCGTTCTAACACAGGCTCCCACGCCTTCACTCTTTGCATGTTTGATCCAATTGGAAGGCCCAGGTATTTAAGAGGTAGAAACTCCACCCTGCTGTGCAACATACCTGCCAAGTCCTCTGTCCTGCTTCTAGACAAGTTAACATCAACAACACTGCTTTTGTGGAAGTTAATACATAGTCCTGATAGTAATTCAAAACAGCTCAATATCCTTTTCACATTCAACAAGGAGTCCAAATCAACCGGAGAGAGGAAAAGTGTATCGTCTGCGAATTGTAATAGAGAGAAATCCAAACTACCCACCTTTAATTCCTTAAGCAAACCTTTAGGAACAGAATGACGGACCATTGCTGCGAGTCCTTCCACCACGAGATTAAAAAGAAAGGGAGATAGGGGATCCCCTTGCTTCAAACCCCTCGTCACACTGAAGTCTTCCGTAGGTGATCCATTAATTAGCACAGCCATGTTTGCACCTGACAAGCAACCTCGAATCCAATTCCTCCATCTGCTTCCAAAACTCATGGCTTCCATTATTTCCAAGAGAAAATCCCACGACATAGTATCGTAAGCCTTCTTGAAATCAATTTTCCATAGAACCGCCTCTGCTCCGGATTTCTTGACATTTTGTATAATCTCCCCTGCAGTGAAAACACAGTCCAAGATATATCTGCCTTCAATAAAAGTAAACTGCTGGTCACTGATGATGGTTGACATAACAGCTTTGATTCTCTTGGCAAACAGCTTTGTATACGCCACGGACCAGACTAATAGGTCTGTAGTCTTCGAAAACTTCTGCATCCGGCTTCTTTGGTATTAAGCTGAGATATGATCTGTTGACTCCACGCGGTAATTTACCACTGCTATGGAAGTCATTCACAATCTCTAAAAAATCTTCGCTCACTAGACTCCATGCTTTTTTATAGAACCCAAAGTTAAATCCATCTGGGCCTGGGGCCTTATCCGAATCACAGTCCCACACTATTGTCTTGATCTCCTCAATGGTAAATGGACGCTCTAGAACAAGTGCTTGATTCTTGCTAATTTTCCTCACAGGAATGGTACCTAACTTAGGTCTGGATGTGATTGGAGAGCTGAAGAGATTAGAATAAAAACCCACTGCCGCCTTTTTTATTTCGTCAGGTTGTGAGAGGCTCATACCATCTTGTGTTATCATCTGAATTCTTTTCCTTCTTCCTCTATTACATGCTGACAGATGGAAATATTTTGTATTTCTATCCCCTTCCTCCAACCAAATAAGGCGTGACTTTCGGCGCCAATGGATTTCCTCTTGACGTTTTCTTGACACAAGCTCTGCTTTAAGTGACCGAATTGCGTCAATCTCCCCATCTGTCAAACTTCTTGTTTCAGCTATCAAATCGAATTTATCTATCTTGGCCTGTATCTCCTTCAACTCATCATGGATATTACCGAACTGCTCCTTATTCCACACCCTCAATTCTTGTTTCATGGCGCCCAACTTTTTTATTAGACAGAAACGACCTGGATGCTTACTGCTCACTCTGACCCACATATCTTTTAGGATCTCCTCAAACTTTGGGTGCAACATCCAACAGTTTAAGAATTTGAACGGTTTTGGACCCCAATTAATTAGTGTTTCTGCCAAAAAAATCGGGAAGTGATCTGATAGGCCCTTGCTTTCAGCGCTCAAATTGATGGAGGGAAAAAGCATGTACCATGATGGGTCAATGAAGGCTCTGTCAATTCTGCTACCAGACCGGTAATTACCCCATGTAAACCTTCTTCCTTTTAACTCCACCTCACAAAATGCCATGGAAGATATGAATTCGGTTAGTGCCTTCGCTCCCCTCTTACAAACCCATCCGCTTTGTCTATCCTCTACTAGTAAGGTCTCATTGAGATCACCGATTACTAGCCATGGTGATGAGAACCCCTGCATCCTTACCCGTAGCTCCTCCCAAATTGCTATTCTTTTTTCGACAGATTTTGGCCTGTATACACCACATATTGCCACACTATGATGACCTTCAAATACCCCTTCCACAATAATCCAGTTACTACCAACCATGCTCTTAGAGCAAACAAAAGTAGTAGAATCCCATAACAGGGTCAAGCCCCCTGAGTTACCGTTCGCACATACTTCAATGAAGTCAAACTGACCCCTTCCCCAGCACGCTGCGTATTCTCTATGATTCCACCCCGGACTCAAAGTCTCACAGATTAAGACGAAACTAGCATTTGTTTTAGTCACCAACTCCCTCACTTGCCTCTTCTTACAACTCGACCCAAGACCACGAATATTCCAAGATAGAAAACTCAACATAGATAATATAGAAGAACACTTACAACCGCTGGCAGCACTCAAGCACATGCCCTAGACTTGACCCATTCTAAGCTCTCCTTCTCCACTAAATTCTCAATCTCTTTTTCCACGGTGCCCTCGTGGCCTTCAACTTCCCAGCCAATTTCCTTGCCTAGCTCCATGGTTTTCTGGACCTCCATCGATTTAAAAGAAACAGATGGGGAAGATGAAGCTTCATCAGCAACTCTTTCATTTCCACCTTTAATGTCTGCAACTTGGGTGCTACTGTCCCCAGTCTGAAGCGATCTAACATCCCCGCTTTTGGTTACAATTTTGTACCTTTTTAGCCTAGTGCTTCTGTTTCTCTTGGCATTGTCCAGGATTTTGGTCATGTGCGCTTGTAACATCCTCCAATACTTCCTCTCTTGGCTAGGGTGAAACGGTGACGCATTAGAGCTGGACTTGGGTAATGGACTTTCAGGTACTATGTTGGCTTCCTCAAACACTCTAGACTTCTCATGGGCCTCCTTATTACCCGTAGGGGTCTGTAGCCCATCTTGCTCGGACTGAGTCTGCAGCCCACCCAACTCTTGGCTTACCTTCCAGTGTGTGTTGGGCCCATAACTTGAGTCTTTCACGCCTGAACTGCTTCCTTCTGCACTAATAAAATATTGGCCTTATCACTTTGATTTTGATACCCATCTGTCTTCACTTTGTCATAACTCTCCCTGGTTTTTTGTTGCACCACTTTCTCCTTTGATAGATACGAGGGAGCAGCAGCATGCGACACCCCGCATGACAATCTAGCATGTGAAAATGCTGGTACCATCACAGGAGCGTCACCCAAGAACATCTGCCCTCTACCCTCTACGCCTTTTTGTGGGGCTTCATTGGTTATCATCTTACCTTTTTCCAGCTTTCTGATTACTTCCACAATTCTAAAAGGGTTAGATAGCTGTTGATTTTCTTCCACCGGAGCAAGAGTGATGTGTCGATCACCGACTTCATCCAACCCATCACGATCGCTAACCGGCGACTGAACTTCAAAGACTGAAAGTTCGAAGCACCGATCACCAATTAGGGCTCTGTATCTTCTAAAGATGGGTTCCTTAAAAGGTGTCAGAATCTGCACTCTGGCTATCTCCATGTTACTACTACAATCAAAATCATTGGGTAGCCTAACAAACTTACCAATACGACCTGTAATTTGCCTGAAGAAGTCTTCACACCATGCGTGGGGTGGGGTGCCATAGATGTTTAGCCAACAAACTCGGTGTGTTGCGGAGTCTTTGCTCTCCCATTCCTTAAGTAAAAGGAAGTACTCCCCCAACCAAGGTACATCACCTTGAACGCAGGCCTTCATAGCAGCAATGAATTCAAAAACTACCAAAACATACTCCCCACCTAGAATTTTCACAGTAACTTTCAACCCAGATCGGCGTTTGAAGCACCCAGCAATTGATCCAGGAGCAATACCCTCCCTTAGAACCCCAAAAGCGCACTTCTTCATTTTATCCATACACTCTCTCTTAGGTATGAAAGCTATGTTAGCATCCGTAACTTCCACTACTTTCGAGTTAATGGATGGAGAGGTATACCCAACCGCCCGTGAGAAAGAGAGCCCCTCTCTCAGACCAGAGATCTTCCCTTAGAATCCTAAGACCTTCATAATTTGGTTTCATCTATTCAAGCCAATAATTTTTGATCTTCTTCTCTTTAATTTTTATATTTATCATTTATTTACTTATATTTGCACTCTATTGCCTCAAACTTTTATTTACTCTTTCTTTTAGCCTAATCAATCTGGTCATATGTGACAATCTCTACGTAGTCTCTATGGTTTGACCTTGCATACTACGAACGTTCTGTGCACTTGTAGATTTACTACATTAGAATCCCAGAAGAAAATTAGGCTCACCCATCATGCTCATCTCAATTTATAATGTTTCCTCATGACGGAGTGCATCCACTACCTAGAGGTCATACCTTTAGGATTTTAAACTCTCCACTAGCTAGCATTTGCACGGGTTCAACTTTAGTCTTACAATCTTACAAGCTTTTCACATGCTGAAATCTAACCTACCTTTAAAACTATCCTATCTTACAGAGCAAAAGTAATCCAAGTCTTACATATGGCCTACCCTTGTAAGCATTTCAAGAGTGACTAACTCGAGAAGCAAGTATAAGCTCAAAAATATAAATCATGGTTTCAAGTTTAGATTTCATGCTTAAAATCTTCTCTAATGGCTGGGATGATCTTCATAGAGATTTACGAACTCTTTATATAGATTCTAAGGAAGGGGCACATTCTCTAATAGCTATAATGGCGACAGAATTGACTTACTTCTCCTCCAATGATGACTCTTGCCTGTGTTACTTTCAATTCTAGAAATGTTTTTCAGCTCCTTGATTCAAAAATCTTTTCGTTTTTGACTTGTGAGAACCACTAGACATTTTTGAAGCTTAGAAGAGAGTGGCAACGACTTCAAGGCATCTTTTCTCTCCTTTGGCAACATTCTAGACGTTGGTGGTTGGCATATAAGGGGTTGTGAGGACCACAATCTTTCGCAACAAAAATAGATGTTGACAACTTTGGATGGTTGCTTGTACAAACCATATTCTTCAGTGAAACCAAATGTCGCCAATTTGCCTTAGTATTCAATCAACACAAACACTCACACAATACATTTTAGCATAGTTTATTAATTATTAAAACAAATAATAACTAAAGACTAAACATAGTTAAACAAAGATTAATGCTAATTGTGTTATTAATCTCATGTTTAGGCTAGGGGTGAGCATTTAAAACGGTCGGTATATCCGCGTCGAAAATAGATCGGTATGAATTTTTCAAATAACCCTCAATACTGACAAATATCGACTTGAAAATACCGTAATAATTTTATACCGCGCCGACATGAAAACCGATAACTTCGGTTGGTATGGGTCGGATGTAGATATCAAATGGCAAAAGAAAAAAGAATTCAACAAGACTAAATTGTAAATGCATTCGTCATACAAATTATTTAAAAACATAAATATTATCTAATTACAATCACAAATATTCAATCAAATCCAATTATCATTATAAACCTTCAATGTGATTCCTTAGAAGAAAAGAAAAGTACGCACAGATCGGACTCCTATCTAGTATAATTCACAGCCGCAAGAGAGGACCTAGCATGGCGGGAAAATAAAACGGAGTGGAGAGACAATAGAGATGAGAATCTGATACGATTTGCATCTGTAGAAGAGGGAGGGGTTGGCATGCAACCAGAAGGAAAAAAAAAAAGGGGAAGGCACCATTGAAAAAAAAGTGGGGAAGCATCAGAGATGAGGGTAGGAAATGGTATCGCGCTTGACCTGTGTAGGGAGATTTAAGCAATAATGAAAGAATAAGAGAGTTAATAGATTATGGAGGAGGAAGAAGAGAACTCAGGGGAAGAAAAAAAAAAATCGGCTGGAAAAGATGAGGGTGGAGGTGGAGGAAAGGCAAGAGGAGGGCGAAGGTCTCGAGGTAGGCCGATAGGTGATAGGTTTTGAATAGAAAAGAAAAACTAAGGTTATGAAATAATTAGTCATATTTATAGTTTGGTCAAGTGTGAGTACTCGACCCAAAATTTTATTGGGCCTACTCACCACCTTCTTCTTAACTGTCATCCACATCTTTGGAGTCGCCATCCGAATTTTATTAGAGGGCAAAATTCTGGGAAAAAACCTTCCTTAGGCAACCGAAGACTCCTTAAGGTAACCAGTAAGCGAACCAAAAAAGTGGACCTAGGGGTTTGTCCTGGATGGGAAGGTGTGAGGCACCCATCCATATTGGGACGAGATCATGTGCAATTAAAGATCAACATATGCCATGCACAACCAAACGAATAACAAAAACAAAATGAAAGCAAAACAAAAATAAATAAAGATTGAGCTTGCATTTCCACCACTAGAAACTGCCTATGCACCCCCTGCAAAGGGTTCAAAGCTCACGTAGTTCTTAGCATGCATCACATATTATCATATCATCAACATCATCACGTCACAACCACAACCAAACAAGAAAATTAGAACGAGTTACCTGTTAAAGCCCTCATCTCGCTCCTACTTGCTTACCACTCTTAAGCAGAATTTTGGCAGAACTTCAACGGGCAATTCAGTGTAGAAGGAGGCCGAACTAGTCTCTAGTGTCAACAACAAACTTGTAGAGCTACTTCTTAGCTTTCTAGAGACTCCAAGAATGCACAATCCGACACCTACAGCTTCAGATATGATGATTTTTCTGGGACTGCCTGCACATGAATTCTCTACTCGGATTCCTCCTTTCCTCCTCCACAAGTTTGCTCTAATCTTACTCATTCTCTTTCTCTTGTTCTCCTCTAACTGCTGCCTTGCTACTGCTCCTTTCCACAAAATTCCTCCAGAATTTCAACCCTTAGAAGGGTTCCTAAGCATGGAATTAGAGAATTATTCCAAGCACCTAGCTTATATGTGTATAGAGGGGGAAGAGAGAAATTGTGTCTGAATGAGGGTGAATGAGGGGTCCTATTTATAGTGTTCAGGGAGTGATACGGCAACACTACCAGAACAAAGCTAGATAGCACCTCCTTATCAATCGAGTCACAAGGTCAGAAATCAATTCAACCAAAGAGTTTCAGCAATTACCTCTATCACGTCAAAACAAAGCAAAGTTTTTAGGCAACAATAGAGTAATAATCACTAGGAGTCTTAAACACGCCACAAGCAAATAAATTACTTGATAAGTAAACAAAATCCCTGAAATAAACCAAGAGAATCACTCTCTCAAAGATTGAATCACTCAATCAATAAAATCTTAACGACAAATTTTATTATCAAAATATCATGTGTCATAGTAAAATAGGAACCCCAAGGGTCCTATTTGTACTAGTCTAATACTAAACCCTAATGGACTTGGACTTGTAAAAATAATTAAATAAATTAGCACTAAACCTATGAATTGCTAAGTCGGCAGCAAGGAGCATTATTTTGGCCGACATTACAATTCAATTGTCATGATGAGCCTCTTTGTTTAAGTGGCTTGCTTGTCATTTCAATTCCTAATTGAATTGAATTAAATTGGCGCACGCATGACATCTATCCATAAGTCCACAAAATAGCTTGATTAAATAATGGGCCATGTCCATTATAATCAAATAATTAAAGACTAAATTTGACAGCTCATTTAATTAATTAAATCATATGTCGATTTATTAATTAAATGGCCTATGGTCCTCCTGCCCAAAGACTAATTATTAGCCCTTGTCTTGAAACTCCTCCAATGTGAGCATATGAGTAGGCGTCTCCTTAAGCTCCTCTCCAAACTTAACCTCCATCTCTTCTTGAATTTTTTGTGAGTACGAATCTTGGATATGATTCGGAAAGTGAGCTTCTGAACGTGAACTTTGAGCTTGTCTTTGTTACCATGCTCCTCACTGTAACCTTTGCATGTACCATTCTCCAAGTCTCCAAGCATGCCTAGGTGATTTGCATCATTCCCTCCCTCCTCAAAGAGATTCGTCCTCGAATCGATACCTTAAAAATCAATAGGAGAAAATTCAGCAATATTGAAAGTAGTATGATCATTATGCTCACCTTGCGAACCAAGATTTATGCGCAAAAGACCAAGCTTCATGCTTCTCCTTCGGGATCAAGCAACATGCAACTAGCATTAGTTTGTTCCTTCCTAAATAATAACTCAAAAGTATATATAACAAGTAATTTATGTGGATGATAACTAATAAAGTAAGAATTTAAATTACTCATCATATTATCCAATTTAGGCACTAAAGTCATAGAAAAGGAACTTGAAACCTGATGCTCCCTTTTGATTGTAATCGGCGTCCCATGTATAGATCCATCTTCTCCTAAGGCCGGCAATCCTTTAGGACAAGCATCCGTAGGAACCTGCAAAAGAAACACATCACATCTAAAAAGACAAGGGTGAAGGTTAGATTTAAACCAAACTTCTTTGTATAAAAGTGCAAACAAACTTTTCTTTTCCTCATGACCAACTCTCTCATCTCTTCCATTTGAGTCTTTTAACACAATTTCTTTTGAGGCTTCTTGTATCTCTTTTCTTCTCCCACTCTCGGCTTCCTCTTTTTTTTTTTTTTCTCCTCAAATTTGACTTCCTCTTCATTCTTCTCACACTTACTTTCTTTTGAGCTCTCCTCTCCTTTTAGTAGGCTCTCAGCCTTCCTCTCTAGCTCTCTTTTTGCAAGGCTCTCAGTCTTTTTCTCTTCCTCATTTTTCTCCCAAGCTTCTAATGCTTTTATAAATTTTTCACCATCTTGTCTCAAGTGTGTTAAACCCTCTTCAAAGGTGTCAACTTTTTCAGCTACATACTCCTTTCTTGAATATTCTTCTTGGTTCGGATAGTATCTTTGTCATTGTCGCTCCGTTCATTCATTCCGATCCTTAAGCAGCATATACAGCTCCTGCATAAGTGACATGACTTATCGCCTGCAAGTAACTGTTAGAAGAAAATAATTTCTCACCACTCCCTCACGTGTTTACTCTCTTTTTATGTTCTCTCGTGTTTGCACCCAATGGCAATAGATGTCACACTCGCCTTTTACCTCTCTTGAATTCTCGTTGTGTTTATTCTTTGGGATCAGTAACACTTAACCAAATAACAAACAAACTTGCAGCACTCCAAGAAGAATCAAAGATAACCTAACAAGAAAAGAAAGAATGAAAATCTAGAGGCAAAATAAACTCCACGAATAAAAGATAGTCACACACAAAGAACAATAAAATTATATGTGAAGATTCTTGTAGTAATTGAATAATATGAGACAAAGATTGATCAATTAAAAAAGCTGAAAGAATACAAGATAATCAAATAAGTAGATAGAAAGAAAACTTCCCAAGCTAGATATCCTAACAATCAACCCGCGAAATAATCACCGCTTATCGACTTTCTCCTCCTTCTCTTCTTTTTTTTTTGATATATATCGATTGTAACAGTTAACAAGCAATGGGTTAAAAAATCTTGTTCACAGAAATCGTCAACCCAACACAACAATCGCAATCCTTCCCTCTTTTTTTTTTTTTTTTTTAACAACTGATGCGTCAACTATTGCAATTGACAGGAACACCCAACAGTCTTTTTTTTATATATTATAATAGAACTTTACAACACTACTTGTCGACTAAACAAAACAACAAGACACCTTTTGTTTTCTAATAGTATAGTCGACAGTTCACAAACACTACAATTTGAAAACCAAACCAATACTAACAACATGTGCACAAGACGACAACACAATTTCACTCCAAATTTTTTTTTTAATATAATGTCGTCAAAAATGAAGAGACGAAAACAAAAGCTAACAGCAGAAAATTAAAGGGATATGTAGTTGAAAAGATATCTAGGCTCCGCTACTAAGATGATACGGCAACAGTACCAGAACAAAGCTAGATAACACCTCCTTATCAATCGAGTCATCAAGATCAGAAATCAATTCAACCAAAGGGTTTCAACAACTACCTCTATCACCTCAAAACAAAGCAAAGTTGTTAGGCAACAATAGAGTAATAATCACTAAGAGTCTTGAACACGCCACAAGCAAATAAATTACTTGATAAGTAAACAAAATCCTTGAAATAAACCAAGAAAATCACTCTCTCAAAGATTGAATCATTCAATCAATAAAACCTCAACGGCAAACTTTATTATCAAAATATCATGTATCATAGTAAACTATGAATCCAAAGGTCTTATTTATACAAATCTAATACTAAATCCTAATAAACTTGGACTTGTAAAAATAATAAAATAAATTACCACTAAACCTATGAATTGCTAAGTCGGCAGCAAAGACCATTACTTTGGCCGACATTACAATTCAATTGTCATGATGGGCCTCTTTGTTTAAGTGGCTTGCTTGTCAATTCAATTCCTAATTGAATTGAATTAAATTGGCGCACACATGACGCCTACCCTTAATCCACAAAATAGCTTGATTAAATAATGAGCCATGTCCAATATAATCAAATAATTAAAGACTAAATTTGAAAGCTCATTTAATTAATTAAATCATAAGTCGATTTATTAATTAAATGGCCTATGGTCCTCCTGCCCAATGACTAATTATTAGTCCTTGTCTTGAAACTCCTCCAATGCGAGCACATGTGTAGGCGTCTTCTTAAGCTCCTCTCCAAACTTAACATCCATCTCTTCTTGAATTTCTTGTGAGTACGATTCTTGGATATGATTCTAAAAGTGAGCTTTTGAACGCGAACTTTGAGCTTGTCTTTGTTACCATGCTCCTCATTGTAACCTTTGCGTGTACCATTCTCCAAGTCTCCAAGCATGCCTAGGTGATTTGCATCAAGTCTGGACATGGTGTTGATCTAAGGGTCAGGATTGAACCCCTAGATCCAACGGTAGATACCCAGAATCAAGAAAACACGAAAAATTCGAAAAATTGCCAAAATCGGGAGAGGTGTCTACGAGGCGCCGGCGGTCATCTCACGATGACCGCCAGGTGCTGGCGGTCCTTCCTCGAAGCCTGCCAGGTGCTGGCGGTCATGTCGCCATGTCTGCTGGCACTTGTTTGCAAAACGGTTCTTTCCTTTCCGGTTTTGATCCTCATTATTCCGGTCCAACTTGATTCTCACGCCTTTCTTAATTGGTTTTTAACCTGATTTAAGTTCCAGAAACACTCCTAACTTGTAGCCTACCCCCACCCCTTTTCCTAATTTTCCTTACTTTTTTTCCACTCCACTCCATATACCATAAACAAATAAAAACACGAAAGGAAGCCAATTAATTCTGAATTCTAACAAAAATTAGGGTTAATTTGCTGCTGAACCCTGTGTTTTTAATGGACTTGAGTTGCTGGAAGGTCCATATTCAATTGGTTCGGGCTCCTAAATTATTTGGAACCCAAAATCATCTCAAATGGGTCAAAAATAAATAAAAACAAAAAAACAATTAAATACCCATATTTTAATATAATTAAACCTTTAAATATATTTAACTCAGAATTAAATCATCTCATTAATTCCGAATCAAATACATTAAAAATGTAAAAGTAATAAAATATTAATTTTCCCCTAAGTTAAATTACAAAATACCCAAACTCTGGATTAAATCTTCTCATTAATCCGTAGTCACAAATATATGTGAATCTGATGATGATTAACAATATGGTTAATGCTAATTAATTATGTTTATTACCATAATGCTTGCACTAATATAACACATTGATCATGTTGTTATAATTTGCTTTTAAGAGCAATTAATTGTACTAATGATTGTTCTATTATATTATATGTTAAATGAGATAACTAGATTTTGATTATGACAAACCTTTATGTAGCATCTTTTGTATCTAACCATAATTTACAGCTCACATGAATGCTCAATCCGTGATCAAATCCTTGGAAGAAGAAGTGAGTTGGATTGGAGTTGGTGTTGGTGGACATGTGATGTCGCTTTCACCAAAAGACATCCATGTGACTTAGCTTTGTTTAATCACTATGGGTATTGGTCAAGAAACTTAGTATCCTACCATCTCTGAAGTCTGAATCAGTGATAGAAGCTACCTTAAACGGATCAAATGTCAGCTGGATTCAAAATTCTAGATCCAACCTAGAACTATGCTAAATAATGACAACAATGATAAAAAGTTGTTGAATGATGTGTCTCGTGCCAGAACGTGAAAGGGACAACAGGCAATATGAATGTTGACACTCTGCGTCTCGTGAGACAAACCAGCTGGATGGAAAGGGACATGCAACTACTCAAAATTTGAACTGACACTATCCATCTTGCAGCTATAAAAAGGAGTGTTGATTCAAGGAGAAACTCAGAACTGCCATACTGAGATTCTAAGTTAGAGCAAAAGTCAGCAAAACCCTGCAGTTCTCAAGTGAAGAAAAAGAGAGATAGAAGCTTTTTCCTTGTTCATATACTTAGTAAAGTAATCTTTTGTAAAAAGCAAAGTGTTTGTACTGAGTGATAGCTTCTCTGTATTATTTTGAGTGATTGTGTAAAAACAAAGCTTGGGTGAGCTTTGTGGTGAGTGTTTAGGATTTAAGTTGAGCCTAAGAGAAAAACTTGTATTAAGGGTTTTTGCTTGTTTGCATACTTAGTAAAGCAATCTTTTGGAAAATGCAAAGTACTTGTACTGAGGGATAGCATCTGTGTATTAAATCTTAGGTGAGCTTTGTGGTGAGTGTTTAGGGTCTAAGTTGAGCCTAAGAGAAAAACTTGTATTAAGAGTTTTTGCTTGAAGCCGTGAAAAGCCATCTTAGTGAGAGTTAGAAATCTCTAGGGAGAA
The DNA here is from genome assembly GCA_028386065.3 of Turnera subulata. Taxonomy (NCBI): domain Eukaryota; kingdom Viridiplantae; phylum Streptophyta; class Magnoliopsida; order Malpighiales; family Passifloraceae; genus Turnera; species Turnera subulata. The sequence continues at coordinate 21,129 of JAKUCV010003644.1, forward strand.
TCCTTGAGTAGTGGAGGTATTCCTGCATGGCGAACCACTATAAATCGTGTGCCCAATTATCTCTAACCCTTCCTCCTTGTGTGTTAATTAGTTTGTTCATTAGTATTCTTAAACACAAATTCCAAACACATAAACACTTTGGTATTAGAGACACCAAATCGGGTTTAATCCGAAAAGGCTAATTCACACCCCTCCTCTTAGCCACTTTGGGTTAACAATTGGTAGCGGAGCAAGGAATCTCCATCTTTGGATTAACCTCCAGGAGACAAGATCATGAAGTTTGAGGGGAACAACATCAACAACGCACCCTTCTTCAATGGTTTTAACTTTGATCATTGGAAGTTCCGTATGGAGACCTTTCTTGAGGGAAAGGATCTGGAGATGTGGCATGTTGTAAATTCACCATACTCATGTCCAGCTAAAGACATGCAATTCTGGAGTGAAGGTGAAATGAAGAAAGTAAGACTAGATGCCCAAGCTAAGAATGCACTCCTTGGTGGCATCAGTCAAGCCAAATTTGAAAGGGTAAGATCATGTGAAACAACACATGAAATTTGGAACCTTCTTTGTGTTGCACATGAAGGAACTAATCAGGTTAAAGAATCCAAGATGAATAGGCTGATGAGAGAATTTGAGCTGTTCCATATGCAACCAGATGAAACAGTCCAGGACCTTGATACAAGGTTCGCCATCTTATGCAATAGCTTGGCATGTCTTGGCAAGATCATTACAACAAAAGAAAAGGTAACAAAAACTCTTCGATCTCTTCCTACTGAATGGGAACCGAAGGTCGCCGCTATTGAAGAAGTCAAAGATATGAACATCCTCACCTACAATGAACTAATGGGGAGCCTCATAGTTTATGGGTCAAAATTTGAAGAAAAGGCTAAGAAGAAGAAGAATGTTGCTCTCAAGTCAACACATGAGAGTGATTCAGAAAGTACATCCTCACCTACAATGAACTAATGGGGGGCCTCATAATTTATGGGTCAAAATTTGAAGAAAAGGCTAAGAAGAAGAAGAATGTTGCTCTCAAGTCAACACATGAGAGTGATTCAGAAAGTGATCAAGATGTTGCCCTAATCACAAGGAGATTTGTTAAGTTTCTAAAAAACAAAAACCTCAAGGGAAGAAACTTCAGAGGTGTGAAAATTGATGAGTCAAAGAAAGAGCAACGCTTATGTTATGGGTGTAATCAACCCGGGCACATCAAGGCCGTGTGTCCCATCATACAGAAACCCAAGTTCGACAACTTCAAGAACAAGGGAAAGAAAGCAATGATGGCATGGGACAACCTTGATTAAAATGATGAATCGGATGATGAATAATCGACAAATCTTTGTCTTATGGCACAAGAAGAGAAAGAGGTAAAACATTCTAACTCGTCTAGCTTTACTTTCTTACATGATGTATATGATGAGCTATACGAAAGTTTTAAAACAATGGTCAAGGCAAATAAAGTATTAAGAAAGAAGGTTGAGACATTAGAATTAGAAAAGGAAGAGTGCATGTTAGAAAATGAAGAAACCACTAAGAAACTAACTTCATGCACAAATGGCTTTGAAGACGCCAAAGCGGATAAAGAAACTCTAGTCAGGTCACAAAAAAATTTGGACCAACAAATTGTGACACACAAAGAAAATAATACAAAACTCTCACAGGAAAATCAAAATCTAAAAAAGACTGTGGAATATCTGAAAAGTATGCTTGAAAAATTTGATCATGGTAGTAAAGGTTTGCACATGATTCTAAGTCAAGTAAGGCACATATTACAAAAGGTTGGACAAGGAGCCACACACCATCTGTTGAAAAACCAAGCATGTTTAGATCCATCTTCGAAAACATAGAAAACTAAAAGGAATTATGAAACTAATTTTGTTAGACTAGCTTCTAGCTATAATATCACTTGTCACTATTGCAATAGAAATGGACACAAAGTTAAAAATTGTATTTTTAGGAAAAAGTATTGTCCCATCAAGTTCATATGGGTACCCAAAGATACCAAAACTCATTCACAACGACTCAAGCATGTCTGGGTACCTTAGACTTGACATTATAACAGGTTAAATGGGATGAGTGGGTACTCGATAGTGAGTGCTCAAGACGTGGCTGGTGATATGTCCAAGTTCTCATCCTTGAACTTGAGAGGAAAAGGTCCTGTCACCTTCGGCGACAAATCGAAAGGGAAGGTGCTGGGAATAGGTAATATTGGTAAGGATCCAACCATTGAACATCTGTTGTTAGTTGAAAGTATAAAGTTCAATTTACTTAGTATAAGTCAGCTGTGTGACCGTTGATGCAAAGTGATCTTTGAATCCAACATATGCTCAGTAACTAATGATGATAGAAATGAAATTTTGTTTATTGGAAAGACAACAAAACTTATATTCCATCAATATGGTTGATGTCACTAATTCGGAAACCAAGTGTCTTAATGTTAGAATAGAGACACCTGAGCTTTGGCATAGAATATTGGGGGCATGCACATCATGAGCTAAATGCAAATCTTCAAAAGAAGGGGACTACCTATACTGAAGTTTGAAAAAGAGAAGGTATGTCATGCATGCCAAATTGGAAAACAATTCAAAAGCTTCTTCAGGCCTAAAAAGTGCATCTCCACTACTAAACCACTTGAGCTACTACACCTTGCCCTCTTTGGACCTATTAAAATGATAAGTCTTGGAGGTAAGTGCTACACTTTTGTTATTGTTGATGACTACTCTCGTTTCACATGGGTTATCTTTCTCTCACAAAAGGACCATGCACTTTATGAATTTGCTTCTTTGATAAGAAAGCTTCAAAATGAAAAAGGTTATAAACTGACCAAGATTAGGAGTGACCATGGTGGTGAATTCGATAATCTTGTCTTTAAACATTTTTGTGATGAGCATGGCATTGAACATACATTCTCATAATGAATGAGTATTATTTTCTTAGTGATTGAAATAACCGTTCATTGTTATGTCTTACATTAATTAAATTACACAGATCACCTCTATGAAAGGGTTATTTTAGTCTACACGAAAATGATGCTCATTAATTGTGAGATTTTTGTTTTCTTACTTAGTGGCTTATCATGTGTCCCTAGGGCACAAGATAGAAAAACCTATTTAATATTTTTGTTTCAAAATTTTAGTTATGTATTGTCACGCCCCTACTAGCGTAACTGGCCAGGTGCCTAGAGTAGCACTAGGTGTGCCTCTAAGGCACCCTTAGGCCTTAAAAATTTAGGTAGAAGTTAGAAGCTTCAGCCCTTCGCAAGCCACTCAAGTCATGCACAAAACGGTAACATTACAGAATGCAAGGTTTATTGACTTAAGCATCACACAACAATACAACCAACGTATTTACCGAAAGACAGACATACATAACCAATTTTTGTTACAAAACCATGCTACAAGGGCACTAGCTCACAAGCCTACATCAGTTGGGTTCATGTGTACATAAAAATAGAACCTAGCCAAGGTTTGCTTAATGCCCATCTCTAAAAATCCTTTTTGTTCGGGTCCTCCCAAACTAGCTTATCCCCCTCTCCCTAACCTGAAATAGAATTTAAAGAAAGGGGTGAGTTTACAACTCAGTAAGGTGGGAAAGTATGCACGCAACGTTGGACATGAGCAAACATCAAGTAAATTCCATAGGTTCCTTTGATTCCAACACCCTATTAGTAGGGGAACAATACTCTATGGCGACTATGTAATCGGGCAGCAATGTTGGTACCGATTCTTAGCCAACGGCTCCTAATACGAGGCATTCCGAGTCATGAGAAGCGCACATGACATGCTACCCAAATACACAGCCCTTAGTAGCCATTGTCTGTACCTGCCTTTTGAACCAAGCGGGCAATGCCCTCTGCAAGGCTCCATAACCTATCAATTAACATACAAGGGTTACGCATGTGCCCAACAATTCATTGGTACGTACAAGTCCTGCTTGCACTACCCGCTCAATCAATTGGCCAATGATTCCCATGATGCACATGTATGCAAATGTAATGTACAACCCTAATTCGTGGGCAGCAGGTCAAGCCTACACAAGCCAACAATTCCACAAAATATTTCACAACACACAATCATGCACCATTGGTGCACAACAAGGCAGCCATGGGCCTTCTGCCCAACATAGAGTATACCCATAAGCACACCAAGTATGAATCCCTAACTTACTTAAATGTTATGCCTCTCTAAGGCCTTTCTTCCCTCTAAATCTCCTTGTTATCCCCTGCCATATAAACAAAAGACATCAATAACCACAACTTATCTGCTAGGCGCACCAATTGGTCAGCGCTAGGCCAATTTGGGCACCCCCTAGTGCGCCAACACACACACTAGTGCACCAATGGTGCACCGAAACCAACAGAATCCCTTAGTCGTGTCATTTGGCTTCCCTCTAAGCCAAATACGCACCAGAAAGGTCAATGGGCCACCCAAGAGCCAACTGCCTGAGCTGGTTTAGCAAATATTGGTCATAGCGGACCAATTTTGCACCAAGCCCTCAAATTTCTACCTAAGCTCACCTTCTTTGCTATTGTTCCTGTTCTTTCCCACAGCCCTTAATTTTCTCTATGTCCCTCTTTTCAGTACGAAAATGGCAGCTAAGTGAGGAGCTTGAGGTGCTTTCTTGCCCCTTTATTGTGTGGGCAAGAAGGTGACTAAGCAGCCACTTGCATGCCCATAAATTCTGGTGGCATACCTCATGCTCCCTTGTCACCTCCTGTTTTGACCCGTAATAAGGCAGCTTTAATCATTTTCACCAATTAACTTTTACCTTAGGTAATTTCCCCCTGATACTAGGCAATTTCCAATTGGCTACACCCTTTTGAACAGAAATTGGCGCCCTTGGCGTGCCAATAGGCCCCAACGGTGCCAACTCCACACCAACTGCACTGCAACTTGCCAATGGCATACCAACAGTGCTGTAGTAAGCTAATTGTACACCAATTGTGCACATTCAAGCCCAATCATGCATCCACAAACCAATACCACCACTCTTGGTCCTTCCCATCAAGTAAACAATCCAAGCCCCGATTACACGGGTTACCACATCATCTCCCCTTTACAAGAAATTCGTATGCGAATTTACCTTGCTATTGAAATAAATGTGGATACTTGTCCCGCATTTCCCTTTTAGATTCCCAAGTGACTTCTCTTTCGGTAGGATCTTCCCATACAACTTTAACCGAGGTCACTTCCTTATTGCGCATCTTACGCACCTGTGTGTCAACAATTTCCCCGGGTGTGCAAGGATATGTGAGGGATTAGGTATGTACTTGTGCAACATCGAGACATGAAATACCAGGTGAATTTGTGATATATTTGGTGGAAATGCAAGCTGGTATGCCACCAGGCCAATCCTCTGAAGGATCTCAAAGGGTCCTAAATACCGGGAGCTCAACTTCCCCTTCTCTCCAAACCGCATCACTCCCTTAGGTTGTGACACTTTGAGAAATACCATGTACCCAATAGAGAATTCCAAGTCTCTTCTCCGATTATCCACATAGGGATTTTCTTCTGCTTTGAGCAACCATTAAGTTCTTACAGGCAATCTTCACTTTTTCAATGGTGAGTTCAACAATCTTGGGACCAAGTAATCTTCTTACTCCCATTACATCCCAGCATACCGGTGTACGACATCTTTGCCCATATAATGCTTTATTTGGTGCCATGCCAATACTCGTTTGGTAACTGTTGTTTAAGCAAATTCTACCAACGAAAGATATTTGTTCCAACTATCCCCATAATTCAATATGCATGCTCGCAATATATCTTCCAAAGTCTGAATCACCCGCTCACTTTGGCCATCAGTTTGCGGGTGAAAAGCAGTACTCTATTCAAGCAGAGTGCCCAATACTTCCTGGAAGCTACCCCAAAATCTCGACGTAAACTGCGGGCCTCGATCTGAAACTATAGAGATCGGCACACCATGTAATCTAAAGATGTCACCAACAAAAATTTGAGCCAATTTGGCAAAGTTATATATTGTCTTCACTGGAAGGAAGCGTGCTGACTTTGTTAGCCTGTCCACAATCACCCAAATAGCATCAAATCCACCAGTAGTCGAAGGCAATCAACTAACAAAATCCGTGGCAATTCTCTCCCATTTTCATTCTGGAATCGACAGTGGTTGAAGTATTCCCGATACCTTCTGGTGTTCTCCCTTCACTTGCTGGCAAGTGATACATTTAGCTACATAATCTGCCACATCTCGTTTCATGTTATTCCACCAAAGTGTTGCTTAAGATCATGATACATTTTGGTGGAACCTGGGTGCATGGTGTATCGGGTTTGTGTGCCTCACCCATGAGCTTACTACGAAGATCTCCAACATTAGGGACATATATTCTCTATCTAAGCCGCAGCAAACCATCATCAGAAATAATAAACCCCGACAGTTCTCCTCGGCCAACCTTTTCTTTTCGTACCTGTGTTTCCAAATCATCATTCTGCGCCTTGCCTATTTCGTCATTCAAAACAGGACACACTTGTTAATGAGCTAGTAGTGCACCTGTTTCAGCAACAGCACAACACAATCTGTTATCCAGCAGCGTGTGCCATGCCCCCACAGCGGGCCTTCTTGCCAGGGTAAGGTGTGCTAGGCTGCCAACTGATTTTCGACTCAACGCATCAACAACCATGTTGGCATTCCCAGGTTGATACTTAAAGACACAATCATAGTCTTTCAGTAACTTAACCCACCTCCGCTGCCTCAAATTCAGATCCCTTTGCTCAAGAATGCACATCAGGCTTTTGTGATCCGTATAAATTTCGCACGGGCTCTCCGTAGAGGTAATGCAGCCATATTTTCAAAGCGAAACCACTACTGCCATTTCTAAATCATGTATAGGATAGTTCTCATCATTCTTCTTCAGCTTTCGAGATGCATAAGCAATTACCTTACCGCCTTGCATTAAGACACAGCGTAGCCCGATTCTTGATGCATCACAATAAACTGTGAATACACTATTCTCCACAGGCAATGCAAGGATTGGTGCCGTGGTTAGCCTGTGTCTCAGCTCTTGGAAGCTAGCCTCACAAGCATCATACCACACAAAAGATTTCTTCTTTTGAGTCAGTCCACACAATGGTGAGGCAATGGTGGAAAAGCCCTTAACAAATCATCGGTTGTACCCAGCTAGCCCAAGGAAGCTTCGTGCCTCGGTCACACTGGTCGGCCTCGGCCAATTCACAATTGCTTGCACTTTCTGCGGGTCTACTTCAATACCCTGCGCTGATATGATATGACCCAGAAATGACACCCTTTCTAACCAGAACTCACACTTAAAAAATTTAGCATATAGCTTCTCCTTCAGTAAAACCTGTAGCACAATCCTCAAGTGTTCCTCATGCTCCTCCCTAGTTTTGGATTAGACCAGCACATCATCAATAAACATAATTATAAATTTGTCAAGGTACTGCTTGAATACCCGATTCATCAAGTCCATGAAGGCTGCCAAAGCATTAGTCAACCCGAATGGCATCACCAGAAATTCATAGTGCCCGTACCGTGTCCAGAAGGCTGTTATTCGCATATCTTCCTCCTTAATTTTCAATTGATGATAACCAGACCTTAAATCGTTCTTTGAAATGTACTTTGCCTCCTACAACTTATCAAACAGGTCGTCAATATGAGACAATGGGTATTTATTCCGCACTGACAGCTTGTTTAGTTGCCAATAATCAATGCACATTCTCATCAAACCATCTTTCTTCTTAACAAAGAGAGCTGGAGCTCCCCACGGGGACACACTAGGCCTGATGAATCCCTTGTCCAACAGGTCTTGCAATTGAGTTTTCAGCTCCTGTAATTCAGTTGGGGCCATTCGATAGGGTGTAATGGACACAGGTTCTGCCCCGGGTATCAGCTCTATACCAAACTCTATCTCCCAATCAGGCGGCAGTCCAACCAAATCATCGGGAAACACATTCAAAAATTCATTGACAACCGGAACTTGTTCAATAGATTTACCCAGCTCGCCTACACTATGCACTGATGCTAAGCACAAGAATCCAGCCGACTGTACTGCCCGGGTTGCCTTCGCAGTAGATATATTCTGAGGCAGAGATTTCACAAATTTTCATTGGAACACAAATTTTGTCTCACCAAGTGTCCTGAACGTCACACGCTTGTTAGCACAATCAACTCATGCACCATACTTAGCCAGCCAATCCATCCCCAAAATGACATCAAACTCAGACATAGGTAACAACATCAAGTCTTCCAACAAGTTATGCCCAACAACGCAAACATCACAATTTCGATACACATCCTCTACAAATACTTTCTCATCAAATGGTGTATATACGGCCATTGGACTGTCTAACTTGGATGGTACTTTAGTGAAATACTTGGCAAAATGCAAATTCACAAATGAATGTATACAACCAGTATCAATTAAAGAAAGTGTCGGGCAAGAGCAAATTTTCAAAATACCTGTTACGAAAGTGTTTGAGGCCTTGGCATCCTCCTGGGTCAGGCAGAAAACACGTGTCTGGCCTTGGCTCGCCTGTACCGGCCCCGATCCTCTACCACATACTCCTCGCCCTATATTGCCCCTACCACGGGACATGGTCTCACTATCTGCCCAATACTGTCTCTGTGATGGGGAAGCCACACTACCCACGAAAGGCTATGGACTCAGAGGGCACTCCTGGGCAAAATGTCTTGGCTGGAGACATGTATAACACACGCCTGGACATAGTGCCTACATCACTTGGGAGCTACTGCCTCTCCCAAATTTGGGTCTCAGTGCCGAGCTTGCACCCATATTAGACGTGCCCCATCCATAATTGTCCTTCTTTTGTGTCCTCGACAGATTGCCCTAATATCCCATCTACGCTCGGCCACGGGTCTGGCCAGCACCACTGAAAGTGTGTTGTTGCCCCCTTGCTTAGCTCGCTGCTTACTCTCAGCTTCAGCCCTATTCTCCTTAGCTCGGGTTTCAAAAGCTCTACGTTTGTCAACAACAGTAGCGTATTAGTGGAACTCATGTGCAGCTAAACAATTAAAAAAGTAGCCCCACAGGCCATGGATAAACCATCTATTCTTCATTTGTTCATCAAGAACCAAATGAGGAGCATACTTGGATAGTTTTACAAACATAGAGTCATACTCTCTAGCCGACATACCCTCCTGCCTCAAGGACTCAAACTCATAAGCTCATTCCTCCCTCACACTATGCGGTCGGACTTGTCAAGAAACATGGTACAGAACTCATCCCAACTCCATTATGGTGCTCCTAGAGCCCTTTCCCTTTTCTTGGACTCATACTAATTGTTTGCCTTATCTCCCTCCAACCGAAAAGCAGCCAAACTCATCGCCCTGTGATCTGTATAACCCAAGGCTTTACAACGTTTCCATATGGAGTCAAGAAACCATTGTGGATCCTCATTTTCCCAGTAGAAAATGTGGGTGGATCAAGCTTCACAAAGGTAGGCAATGGCATCTCCATTCCCTGAACCCGCTAAACATCTTCATTATGCCTTTCTCTTTCAGCTACCCAACCTGAAATGGCCTCGAGGGCTCGGTTTACACCTTGTAATCCAGCTTTCAAAATCTTTGTATCATCCCTTTGGAAAGAATCAGAGTGTTCACTCTCACCCACAACCTCATTTTTCGGAACAACTGGGGCTTTTCCCCTGTCAATCCTTTGTCGGGCCACACGGACAGAATGCTCATTATGCACGATGTCCTCATTAACAACATCCTTTTCGAGCTGCCTCTTCCCAAATTTACCTGCGCACACAGCAAACAAGCAAATCAAACATAGGAATTAGCACTCACCAACCCTCGGTCTTAGTTTGATGGGTATTAGTCCAATAACAGCTAAACCCTATACCCTTTGCAGGATTTTGTAACCATGCTCCGTTACCAAGCTTGTCACACCCCTACTAGTGTAACCGGCAAGGTGCCTAGAGTAGCACTAGGTGTGCCTCTAAGGCACCCTCAGGCCTTAAACATTTAGGCAGAAGTTAGAAGCTTCAGCCCTTCGCAAGGCACTCAAGTCATGTACAAAACGGTAACATTACAGAATGCAAGGTTTATTTACTTAAGCATCACACAAAAATGCAACCAATGTATTTATCGAAAGACATACATACATAACCAATATTTGTTACAAAACCATGCTACAAGGGCACTAGCTCACAAGCCTACATCAGTTGGGTTCATGTGTACACAAAAATGGAACCTAGCCAAGGTTTGCTTAATACCCATCTCTAAGGATCCCTCTTGTCTGGGTCCTCACAAACTGGCTTATCCCTCTCTCCCTAAACTGAAATAGAATTTAAGGAAAGGGGTGATTTTACAACTCAGTAAGGTAGGAAAACATGCATGAAATGCTCATAATGCACGCAATGCTGGACATGAGCAAACATCAAGTAAGTTCCATAGCTTCCTTTGATTCCAACACCCAATTAATAGGGGAACAATGCTCTATGGTGACTATGTAATCAGGCAGCAATGTTTGTAACGATTCTTAGCCAACAGCCCCCAATACAAGGCATTCCGAGTCATGGGAAGTGCACATGACTTGCTGCCCAACTACACAGCCCCTAGTAGCCATTGTTTGTACCTGTCTTTTGAACCAAGCGGGCAATTTCCTCCGCAAGGCTCCACAACCTGTCAATTGGCGCACAAGGGTTATCTAAGTGCCCAATAATTCATTGGTACAGACAGGCCCCGCTTGCACTACCCGCTCAATCAATTGGCCAATGATTTCCATAATGCAAATGTATGCAAATGCACTGTACAACCACAATTCGTGGGCAGCAGGTCAAGCTTACACAAGTCAACAATTCCACAAAAACACATCACAGCACACAATCATGCACCATTGGTGTACAACAAGGCAGCCATGGGCCTTCCACCCAACATAGAGTGCACCCATAAGCACACCAGGCATGAATCCTTAACTTACTTAAATGTTATGCCTCTCTAAGGCCTTTCTTCCCTCTGAATCTCTTTTTTATCCCCTGCCATATAAACAAAAGATATCAATAACCAACTCAACAATCATACGAAACCAACAATTATATGAGCACACAACTTATACCCTGGGCGCACCAATTGGTCAGTCCTAGGCCATTTTGGGCACCCCCTGGTGCGCCAATACACACACCAGCGCACCAATGGTGCACCCAAACCAACAGAATCCCTCATTCGTGTCATTTGGCTTCCCTCTAAGCTAAAGGCACACCAGAAAGGTCAATTGGCCACCTAAGAGCCAACTGCCTTAGCTGGTTTAGCCAATATTGGCCATAGCAGGCCAATTTTGCACCAAACCCTCAAATTTCTGCCTTGGCTCACCTTCTTTGCTCTTGTTCCTCTTTTTTCACACAGCCCTTAATCTTCTCTAAGTCCCTCTGGTCAGCACAAAAATGTTAGAACCTATGTCTTCATGGTTCACTTATTACAGGTTTTGATAAATGACAAACCAAGATCATAACCAAGATGAAGCAAAAAGAAATCAAGCAAACAAGTACTCAACCAAAGTGATCAAGAATTCAAGTGAAGATATGATCAAGAGTTGAAGTGCAAAGAAGAGCAAGAGAAGTTAGGACCCATTTGTACAAGG
>JAKUCV010003644.1:33126-65081 GCA_028386065.3 Turnera subulata
CTTGTAGCTACTCATAGGAAGAGTGATTTTCTTTCCTTGAGAGAAGTCTTGAAGTGAGGTATCTTCAAGCAAGTGTGTAGGATTCTTGTGATTAGAATTCCTAGGCTGTAAACGGTTTGTTAAGCACCCGGAAGCTTAACGGTAGATAGTGAACTCTTCAAGTGTATCTTGAAGGACTGGATTAGCCACAAATTAGTTTGGTGTGAACCAGTATAAAAATCTCTTGTGTCCTTCTATTTTTCAATTCCGCACTTCATTTCCTGCAAAGTTTTTAATTTTCGGTCATAAGCTATTCACCCCCCCTCTAGCTTAAGTCTATTGTTCCTAACAAAAAATGGCAACAAAGTGAGGAGCTTGAGGTGCTTGCTTGCCCTTTTATTGACTGGGCAAGCAGGTGACCAAGCAGCCACTTAACATGCCCATCAATTCTGGTGGCACACCTCATGCTCCCTTGCCACCTCCTGCTTGGACCCTTAACCAGCCAACTTTAATCCTTTCCACCAATTAACCTTTACCTTAGGTAATTTGCCCTTGATACTAGGCAATTTCCAATTGGCTGCACCCTTTTGAACAGAAATTGGCGCCCTTGGTGCGCCAGTGGTGCCAACTACGCGCCAATGGTGTCAACTCCGCACCAACTGCACTCCAGCATGCCAATGGCATACCAACAGTGCTGTAGCAAGGCAATTGTGCACCAATTGTTCACATCCAAGCCCAATCATGCATCCACAAACCAATACCTACCACTCTTGGTCCTTCCCATCAAGTAAACAATCCAAGCCTCGATTACATAGGTTACCACATTTATTATCTTCCCTTTATTCAAATTTGATATTGTTTCCCAAAATAGAAATCCCAATAAATAAAAAAAAAAGATTAAAATACTCCAGCCGCAGGAGGCCCACTGTCCACGTGACGCCACATGTCACCCACTGAGTGAATTATCGGCTAGGGAAGGTAAAAAAGACCGAATCTTGAGAATTCTAACAGGTTTAGGGACAGAATCTTTGAATAAAAAAGTTCAGGGACAAGATTTGAGAAATCAGAAAAGTTAAGGGATATAAAAAAAAATTATCTCCATCCGCGTATAAGCCTTAATTAATATGGTGCGTGGTTTTCTTCAAGTCAACAATAGTATTAAGTGTCCACTGGAGTGAACAAAAGTCACTCCGGACGTGATACATGAACAATGTAATTATTGATCACCTCCTCCCACATTCAGGGGACTGCAATATTTTATGGAATTGGAAGCTTTGATTATAGAGAAGGCACTAATGATGAACAGGAAGAGAAGAGCAAGGAGGGAAGCAAGAAGAGCTCCAGCAGCGTGGTCGCAAAAGGTATCAAATTTGTCGCATATCTTATCCCATCTGGCATGTGCATTGCCATTCTTCCCCAGCTCTGCCATGAACGCTGCAGCATTCACTCCTCCAGATACCAAACCCACTGTCATCTGCAGTGCAACCAACCAGCATCACACTACTAGATAATACATGCTGTATGTGTGTGTATGAAAACTAGAGTCATTAGATTTCTTCTTTTTTTTTTTTTTTGGTGTGTGTGTGTGTGACAGAAGAAATAGAATACCATGTCCAATATGGCGGCGATTATGGCAAGGCGAAGTACTCCTTTGCCGTGCAACTTTTGTGCAAATGTATTCCCCAAGATCATCGCCAAATTATGGATAGTTGCCATTCCATTTGCTACCACGAAGAACCTGTCCCATTTTCAGCCACGACCGAGTATTGTCAATCTATATATTCCATCTTCTTTGTACAACATTAGTTACCAAGTACTTAAAATTACTCCACTTAACAAACCCATCGGGTTGGTAATTCTGGTACATATTAATAATTAGTTACTATAATTTTGCGTTAATGTAAGTTAGTTTCAAGTAACGTGAAATGATTGCCATAATTAAAAACGTTTTAAATTAGAAGAATTAGGGACGGTGTTGATTAGTTATGAGGCTTTTACTTACACGAATGCGGGGGTATGGTAAAACTTGGCAGTGATGGTGGCCCTTAAAGGAGTGGTACCAATAGTGGCAATTACAAAGGATTTGGTTTCCTTGTTAAGTGCCATCACTATTGTAGCAGATGCCGTGGCTAAGCATGCAGCTACCCTTAGTATCAGAAGAACCCACTTACCATCATGCAGGCCAAGGGATTTCAAGCTAAAGGATCCATCCTCAACTTTGTCTTCCCCATTTTGAAGAGCCATGGACTCTGGACTGGATTGGACTGGACGAATATTTAGAGAAAGAGATCAGAAGAGAATGATAGGTTTAGATGAATCAAGATAATAATGTATCCCTCTGGGCTCTAGCTAGCTAGGACAGCTTGGACAAGAAAAGGGCATGCAATTTACACACATATATATACTTGCACAGGTTGGAACTAAACGGATGACCAGATTGATTCTACTACTAAAAGTAAGCCATCTAGCTCAAGTCAAGTGTATTATGTAAAGTTTCTTGGGTGGTCTAACCATCCACTAAATTCAGCAATTTGGTTGGGTTGGTTTAGAAAACTCAAGCTATTCCCTGGCATTCAAGTTATATATGCTATACTATGCGTTCTTTTCTTCTTCTTCTTCTTCTTCTTCTTCTTTTTTTTTTTTTTTTTAATCTCACTCCATATTTAGACTCGTTGTGCCTAACAAATAAATACTCCCGGGATGAGTGGAAAGAATTTACATAAAGCAAATCCAGATTCAACCATATATATGAGCACCCATATCAAACATTTAATCTATTGAAGAAAAAGTGGCAATATTAATCCTGCCTTCCTGTTCACAATCAGTTCCAGAGTAGGCTCCCCGTTTTGCATAAAAATCATCCGAGGAAAGTGAAAGATTTTCAGGATTGCTATACGTAGTTTCAAAATCGTCTGCAACTTAATTTCCTCCACGTATATCCGTGGATAGGTACAGCCAACGGTCTTAAATTCATCAAGTTAAAATTACTTTTTAAATTATTACATTCATTAATTATGTACTAATTGTTTTAAGATGTCACAAACTGTCACTTTTTGTACGATTATTTCTTCCTCATTGAGCAGCACTAAGTTTTCCTGACTTGCCAAATATTGGTGGTTGCGGCAGCTCTTCCTACCATACCATCCATATACTGGTTGTTTGCATTTCAAGGAAATACTAACACCTTCAAATGACTTGAATGCAAAGGAAACTGTATTGTTTCATATAGGTTGTTTAGGAGGGAAATACTAAACCTTCAAATGTTGATCTGCCAGACTAATTTTTTCCATGCAACCAAACTTTGATCTTAAAATTACATTGTAGACTTCCTGCCACAGTGTGGCACCATCCTAAAAATAAACTTCGAAAACAAAGTGACACATATCAGAGACCTCCAAACAAACATGAAATGTTCTGACATTTTAAACTACATATGAATTAAAACAACTTTTAAAATTAAAACACATGTGTGTAAGCTGAGAATGAGGTTGTTACAATTCATTTAAAAGGAAAAAAAAAAAAATAGAAGATATATGCACATTCGGGCGACTGGAAAATTTTCAAACAATTCTTCAGTTTCACAATGAAACAGACTGGAAAAATGAGCCTCTCAGTTATTATCCTCAATGTACATCCAAACAAATTTTGTTTAACCTTCCGTATTGAATACAATTTCATTAATCAACATTACACAGAGCTATAGCTATATATATATATATCCAACAAAGTCAAAGTCAGGTCTCCCAAAACTCAGATAGATATTAATTAAGGATTTTCTGTCTCCAGCGAAATTAGCAGCAAGATCTCACCCTATTATTTCTTCACTGTTGTGACACCCACAACAACATTCGTCATCTGCAATTTGCATCCAAAGCATTCTTAATTAATTATCAGCCCAGATATGTTGTCTTCTCCACAAGAAACAAAAGAAGACAGTATAAGGATGAGCTATTTTACCAATTTGCCTGTTTCATCGACAGACATAGGATTTTCCACAACAACAGTTTGATTCAGGGACTGTTGGGAAGGAAAAAACAAAAACAGTTCCCGAGATGTCAATTAATTATAGATAAGCCAGTGTTTTTCAAAGGAAAAAAGCACAAATTAAGTTCAATGAGTTACAGTTGAAGTTGATGGTATTGTCCCACCCGTAGGCCTGTGGGCCGGAACTGGAAGCCTCACATTGGCCATCTGCAAGAAGAATATATAAGGCAATAAGATCGATAAGGCAGAGGAGTTGTCAAAACAAAGGTGAGCAGTAATGTTAAGATATGAAAATGAAGACCTTAACGAAATTAATGAGCAGCTGCAAGCACATAAGTCGTGAAAATAGCAGTTCCATGAATTGGAATCTATGTTTTGGGAGAAGAAACCTAATGCTTTTCTTGAAATAAGTAGTAGTAGTACAAGATAATGATATGAACAGAGGTGAACGTTTTCTTTAGACTTGTAGCATGCATCTAAAATAATGACAGCCTCCAGCACCTTCCACAAAGCAACACTAGCTACCAGAAAGCTGGCCTTCTGATTACCTATTCTTTTTAGCTGCCTTCATATGGGAAATAGAAAAATCATCACTACATTAAGGCAATTTCCAATGTATTTAACACTTCCAACAGTAACACAGTAACCAAACAAGCCTGTTAGTTTGGTTTGTGTAACATTTGATTGAATTTAGCGCTCATCAAGCTCCTGCGTCAATCAGACATATCCCAAAAATTTATATATCTCATTCTACGCCCTAGATAAGGTATATAACAACAAAGTGAGTATAAAAATTCTACCATACTAAGACTTACTAAGTGTGTTGATCTGCAAATATATTGGTAAAACAAAAAAAAAAATGTATTTGCAATATATTGGCAAAGCTCAACATCAGAAGTAAACAACCATGCATACAAATTTCGATTGCTTTGCAGGATTGTTCAAAACTCTGAAAGATTCATCAGAATGCAAAGATATTGCATATATATATATGTGTGTCTAACTGCCCGAGCAGAAGTCACTTACTAAGCACTTGGAAGTCGCGTATATGTATCATTTTTATCGTTAGGAGAATTATATACTAAAGGATTACATGTCGAAAGTTGAGCACAATTTGAAGAGGAACTGAAATTTTGGAAATAAATAAATATGTGTCATAAACCAAAAGCTTCAACGAATGCTTGCTAATATAGCATCCAGCATGCATGCACTTACATTGACATTACTGACATAGTGACAAAGGGAGCATTTCACTGATGGAGCTCCATTTGGAAACATGAGTGTTGTCCGGCAGTTCTCGCAGTTGATATGAGCAACCTGGCTTGATCCTTCTAAAAACACCCATAATTAAGATCCAGTACATAAAATAATTAGTATAACTGAAATCATGAAAGAGGTAAACTTAATTAGAGGCATGTTAACGTACATATAAAGCGTTGACCAAGACATATATATCGAAAGAAATTTAGTCAGAAACAGTTTCAAATAATTGAAAAAATTGACTTCACCATTACCATATAAGATTGTACTTTTTTTTTTTTTTGGTGTTTGGTGAAAGATTATACTTTTCACACATATATGATCGAAACTCACAAAGAAATTCACATAATAATTAATATCACCTAACTTTCATCTTTAAATTTTCTTTTGGCTAGCTCTTCTTTTCCTTTGCATTAATATAATCAAAAAGTAATGTTAGGCTAAAGTCAAAGACAGTACTGCCCACTCCAAGAAAAGATTATCTTCTGGAAAGTAATCAAAATTCGGTGAAAGCAGTTAATTGTAGTAAAACCTTTTGTTGGGAAAGCAAGCAAAATCCTGAGTTCATTTCTCTTGTGATTGAGCAACTAATCAAAAGTGAAGCTCGGCTCGTAAGTCGAGTGGATGCTATAATGAACAAATTAAGTCACTCTACATTCATTCATGACATAAAAATCTAATTAATGGCGTTATAATTAAGACATGGGAGTTTTATGTTGTTATATACACCATATTATATATACCAGGCGTAAGGTTCATGGTGTGACAGCAAGAGCATCTAACAGTCGTTGCCCCACGAGCATGCATTAGCAATATCCTGCAACCTCCACATATGAGCTGTGCCATTTCCATCCCTGCATGCATTAATATTCCTCAAACTGCTCCATATCAAAACCAAAATTCTAAGCCGATCGAGGAAGTGAACATAACCCCGACACTCTTGTGTCGTTAATTTAATAAGATGCATTAGTTTTGTAAAATAGTAACGATAAGAATAAAATCTGAATTCAAAACCTTTTAAATTTTGTAATCCTAATCAATTATGATCAGTTCTTGATCACAAGAGCCCTTTCAATCCAAGAAAGAATGGGGCGTTATAATATAAACTTTGCACAAGTTATTACTCTTAGAACAACGAGAGTGCTATATCGATTAAGTAATGTTCTACAGCAAGAAAGAAAAGAAAAAAGTTAATTACTAAGTAGTAATGCCCTTTGCTAGAAAAGAAATGTTCATCCCAAAAGAAATGATCTTTGCTATATGCCATTTTTTTTTTCTTTTCTCCTTAAGTAGAATGTCCTGCAGATTATTCTTTGTCAAGAGCAACTAAGCACGTCATCTTATGATCTGATATGACCCAACTGAAGCTTTGGTCACTGATGACACACAAAGATCAAAACATTCTACACCAGAACTCAACAAATGGAGGGGTAATATATACATATGAAAAACACTAATTAAATTGTGTAACAAAAACCAAATAAAAATGGAAAACAAATGGAAGAAAGGACAAGGAATCATACCAGGAGGCGGCACAGCGGTGATTGTGCTACATAACGCACAACAAACATTAGAGGCTCCCCTTTGGTAAACAAGAATGTTCCTGCACCCACTGCACACCAGCTGATTTTGCATTCCTGCACCCAATTAAATCCTAACCCATTTCCCAATCCTCATCAATCTCAATCCCTTTATAAAATACCAACTACCATTACAAACAAACACAACATCAAAATTTTCTGAAGCAAATGAATCACTGAGCTGCTCCATTACCCATCGCCATTAGTTTTCTTTTTCACAGGTTAATTTGTTTTTTTTTTCCAAATTATCAGGTTTAAATTAAATGGAAAAGTAATTATATATGAAAATCAAACAGAGCCTCGCCTAAAGGGAAAAAAAAAATAAGAATGTAAAATCAAAATAATCGAGACACAGATCATCGCAAAGTAATAAGCTCGAATACGAAAATTAAAAAATAATTTGCAAAAAAAAAGGGACAATTTAAAACCACCGGCAACAGAAATGGAGAACAACATGGATGATTAACAGTACCTCAAATTAAACTTCAAACAAAGAGGAGATCTATGGAGCTTTTTAGGACCCGAAAACTGTATAGATTATATTTTTTTTTTTGTCTTAACAATAAAATTAATTGATTGTTTTTGTTTTGGGTCAAAAGAATATAAACCTAAATTAGAGATTTTATATGTGCTTAACAACGTGTGCGTGTTTTAAGATTGCATTTTCTAATCTCCGTACGTAGTGTAGAATCTGTCAATGATGGGGGGATTAGCCGAAAACTCCTTTTTTCTGTTTCCAACAATGAGTTTTTTTTGCTGTTTGGGGCCTCTCTTTGTCTCTTTCCACCATTTTCAATTTTTACTAATTTTCTACTATTTGTATCTATCAAAATAACCCAGATTTTGGTGCATTTTTATGTTAATACGTATCAATTTTTACTTGTAAACTTCTAGATGATTACACATGACATATCATGATGATTTATTACAATAAATTATTAATTTTTTTGACTTGATATTGTGAACACCCAAATTTGATCTACGGATATTCTTCTAAATTAGAATTTAAGTATGCTTAAACGATCAGACTGATAAGATGATTTGGTCTTTGGCTAAAGTATATTTAGAATTTATTTTAGTAGAATTTACATATTTTTATAATATTGAACCTTTATGCGTTTGAGCCTTAGGATTAATGAGATGATTTAATCCTTAAGATAAAAATATATATCAAGGTCATGTTGGGGCAAAATCGTCTACAATTGATGATCCTGTATGCCTTATGTACAAACAACACGACAACAGAAACAAAAGCAAAACAGCAAATAAATACATAATTGAGCTTGCGATTCCACCGCTAGAATCCACCTACATACTCCAGCGACTGGATTCAACGCTCACGTAGTTCGTACATGGCATCACACAACATGCACAACACAACAGACATTGCAGCAACATCACAGCAACATCAACATCACTACAACAACATTAATATCAAAGTTACAACATTAGCATCACAACCATAACGTCAACATCTTCTCAATATCGCAACAACATAACACAACTCATAATCTGGCGACATCACAGCAATATCAACGTCGTAATAGCAATATCAATATCATAACAACAACATCAATATCACAACAGCAATTGTCAAAGTCACAGCGACATCACAGCATCAACACAACATAACATAAAGCAAAAACAAAATTTGTCTTGCATGCTGTTTTCAGACCGAGACTACCTACGTACCCGAGTGACCGGGGTCAAAGCCACGTAGTTCTAACACAGACTCACGCGATAATCAAAGCATCATCATCAATAGCATCACAACACAACCACAAAAATTTATTAAAAACGGTTAGGGTTACCTCTTGAAGCCCTCCTCTCACTCCCGTTAGCTTTCCGCTTCTCAACAGAATCTTCACTGGATTTCAATCGCAAACTGGTACTAGAGGAGGTCGAATCAGCGTCTGGCATCAACAGAAAAGTTGTAGATCTCTCTTTTGAATTTCCAAAGACACCAAGAACTTAGCAATCCAACATCTTTAGCTCAAGATATTGCGATTTTCCCACGACTGCGCAGGGGAGAAAGCTCCTCTCGGGTTTGCACTCTTTTCTCCAACATTTTGCCCCGATTGGCCTCCTTCTTGTAACCCTCTCAATCTTCTCTCACTGCTGGGTTGTTGCTAGTCCTCTCCACGAAATCTCTCCAGAAAAGCAGCTCCTCTAATGCCTCCTATACTCAAAGAACAAGGATTTCTCCAAGCACTCTAAGCTTATGGGTGTGTAGAGAGTAATTATAATGTGTGTCCCTATTGTGTGCAATGGGGGGATCTATTTATAATGTTTCGGGGGGAAGGGGTCGTCCCATTAATCTAAGGGTCGAGAATGATTCCCTAAATCTGACAGTTGTGGGCTAAGATTGCAAAAAAGAGGCAAAAAGAAGGTTCCGGAATTGTTGACCGCCACAGCCCCGACAGTCATGTCGTGATGACCGCCAGGGCCTGGCGGTCCTCCTTCCTTGTTCGCCTGTGGTGGCGGTCATGTCGCCATGTCCGTCACCGTCTATGCAGTTTTTCCTTTTTTCTTACCTTTTCTCCTCCAATCCGATTCCTAGTTGGTTTCCTCGCCTTCCAGAGTATTCCCTGACCCAGAAAACACCCTAAACTTGTCTCCTACTCCACTACTTTTCCTCTTTATCAGCTACATATCAAATTATTCCTTTTTTATAAAAACTAACATAAAAACACAAAATAGGCAAAATATATGTTTAGTCCCCAATTTCCACGAAATTTAGAATTAAATCTAGTTGCAGGCCATGTGTTTAAATGGGCTAATATCTCTGGAGGATCCATATCTTATTGGCCCAAACATAATATCTACTTTTGACTCAAAATTAAAAAATAGTAAAGGACCAAAAGTAAATAAAAAGAAAGAAAAAAATAAAATATCCTTATTCTACCATGTCACATCATAAACATATTCATGCCATCAATCAAATCATCTCATCAATTAAATACATAAATAAATTTGTAATTTAAAATAATAAGATAAATCGTGGGTCAAATTTGGGTGTTCATATTACTCTCTCTTCTTTCTCCTTAAATCCGACTTCCTCTTTCTTTTCCTCTCTTTTATTTTCATTGGAGCTCCCCTCTCCTTTTGCAAGGCTCTAGCCTTCCTCTCTAGCTCTCCTATTACAAGGCTCTCAGCCTCCCTCTCTTACTCTCCTTTTGTAAGGCTCTCAGCATTCCTCTCTTCCTTTCGCTTCAATAGTTCTTCAAACTTCTTCATAATGTCGACTCTCAGCTTTTTGATGTCCTCTTCAAAGGTATCAACTTTTTCAGCTAGATACTCCTTCTTGGTATATTCTTCGTGGTAGTATACTCTTTGCTCATTGTGTCCTCCTCTTCCTCTAGATTGGTCATGACGCTATGCTTCTTCTCCATGCTCATCAAACTCATCTTCTTCATAGCTATAATGCTTAAGAGTTGAATCACAATCTCTCTGCCTCCTCAATGCACTACTAGCTGAAGTTTCTCGATGCCAACCATTATTGTAATGTATTCTACTGTATCTTGAATATTCCATGATGTTAACCAGCAAGAAAGTGTTAGTAAAAAATAAATTCTCACCACTCCCTCATGTGTTTATACTCTTTTTGTGTTCTCTCATGGTTTGTCTCAATGGCAAAAATGTCACACTCGCTTTTTACCACTCTTGATTCTGTCTCAATTTTACTAGTCAGGATCAAATCAAACAAAATCAAGCAAATAAACTTGCAATGTTAAACTGTATAGAACAAAGAAATCCTGAAGAAAGAAAAAAAGGTTAAACAATTTCTAAAGGCAAAATATGACTCCAAGAAAGAAAAGATAAATCACACACAAGAATAAGAAAGTGTTTGTGAATGATTATTGGCAAATTGAGCAATTATGAAACAATAATCACCCAACACATCAAAAGCACAAAATTGGCAACAGTACAAAGAAAGAAAAATCTGGTAGAATTTTTTTTTATATGAGTTGATATACAAAATCGACAAATCAAATAGATGTTGGCCAAGAAATGCTAAGAAGGGGGGGTTGAATTAGCTTTTCTTTCTTTTTAACATTTTTGAAGATTTGGTTTTACTATGAAGCCAAATGTGAAACTAATTGGAAATGCAAGAATGAAGACAAAAAAATAAAGAACATAAGCAGTTTAGAGTGGTTCTCCCAACAATGAGTACGTCCACTGCCTAAAGGTTCCCCCTTTAGGATTTCTAACTATCCACTACCTTGGCTTTTTCAAGCGAGCCAAAAACCTCTAGTACACAAGTTTTTGCGGGCTTAACTTGCAAACCTAACCCAAAGCTGAACCTAGCTTTTTCGACCCAACAAGATTAACCCCTAATCCTGCTGATTACAACCTTACAATAAGTAAAGCTTCAAGATTGACTCACTCAAGCAGTTACACAATTTGAGCACAAAGAATATCTCTCAAGGTAAGCACTTTTTCAAAACTTGGAATCTCTAGAGTGGCTAGGTTAAGTTGCTGTGAGGCTTCAATCCTCTATTTATATATTCTAAGGATGGGGAGGAGTGTTTCTCAACGGCTAGCTGCCTTCCAGGTGGCACAGGATTTGACCTCTTGCTTCATTAAAAGAACTGTCCACGTGGATAACCAGATCTGGATATTTTTTGGGCAGAAATTATCTTTCTTCAAAAAGATTTCCAAAAATAGAAAGTGAGGACCACCAAATCTTCTAGAGGTGAGAGAGAATGTGTAGACCACTTTTCTGATCTTTTTATGACCTTTGAAGAGCAAGTACAATGGTAAGTGGAGTTGTTTTAATGTCAATCACTTTTTGGGACCACAACGCCAACTACCCAGAAAGAGACCCTTTTGGTCGATGCGGTGAAGTCAAATCTTCCTGGTTTTGGTTTCTGCGAGAAACCAAATTTTTATGCCAATACTTCAAACACAAAAGGCTTACCAAATTTTTGTTAATCATCAAAATAATATAATAGTCATTGGATAATCATCATAACTATACTAAATAAGATTAGTCTTAATTAATTACTTAATTAAGCCCTTAATCACACATTTAGGCTAACAATCTCTCTTTTTTTTTATGATGACAAATATGTTGTTATTTCTGCCATAAACAGTGATTAGAAAATAAGATAACCAAATAAGTAAGCTCCCCTTGTTTCATAGGCACAATTAAAAAATTTAAAACGCATTCATTTGGCTCATTCATTTAGCCAAATGCTCCCCCTACGTATATGCATAGTATACTAAAATAAAATTTGTTATAGGCTTTCGCCAATAGCTCCCTCTACATATAAGCATAGAACACTTGTTCATTTCATACCCAAAATTTCACATACGTATATCCTACAAAGAAATTTTCAGTATATCAAGATTATCATTTGACTTTTTTCATAAAGCCAAATCTTTTCTGCATTATAAGCGCAAATATCTTAGCAACCATATTTGGCTGTTCCACTTAGCCAAATATTACTCGCTGCATCAAAAGAATTTGACTAGAACATAGCAACCATATTTGGTTGTTTTACTTAGCCAAATATTATTCCTCGTTTCAAAAATAAACATAAGGTATACTGCAACAGTAGAAAATCCACCAAAGTATCAGCACAAACAAACAACAACAATATGTCTCCCCCTTTTGTCACCAGCAAAAAGTTAACACAAGTAATAGCCAAGGTAGATAATAGATAACTATAAATCCAAAGATAAATATCCGAAAGCAAGCCAAATATTCAGGTTATACAAACCATAAGTAGGATAGTTATAAAAGTACTAAGAAAAGGCAGATGAGAATGCAATGCATGACCTAAGAGCATCAATCTTCATCAGAGTCATCTCGAGTAAGGACTGCAGCGATTTTGTCGAGTTTCTCAAATGTCTTGGTCTGGAATTTCACAATTTGGCCACAGATAAAATTAACCTCTTCCTTTTAGCTCACTAATTTAACCGGAATGCCAGTCACCAGAACAATTAATTCCTCAAGCTTGTGATCCTTTGTGGTGGCTTATTTAGTCACAGAGTATCCCCCATCAGGATTTGGCTTGATTGACATCTTGGCCAGAGTATCAACATTGATTTCCTTAAGCCTAATCGGCTTATCAGCAGCAGTGGGCTTAATCTTTAACTGTTTTGCCAGCAGGGTGATGAGTGCACCATGAGAGTGTTCATTGTAAGGCAAGCAATAATTCACTGATCTAGCTTCTTGATCATAGCGTGGAAATTCTTCCTTGGCATAATAATGCGAGTGATAGTATGCATCAGAGTCCTTTCCCTTAGTTTCAGATTGTTGTAGGATCCAGCAGCTGAATCATAAAACCTAATATTGCTCGGTTTCATTTTCAGCAACTCAGAAATCATCTATGTTGTCACGGTGATCATTTTACCTTTGATCTTCATTTTAATGCAAGTGATCAGACGATTATTTTTATACTCCACAGTCTTGTTATCATAGAAATCCTTCATCAAAGCTTCATACCCTTATTCCTTCAAAGTGGCTAAAGTGTTTAGTTTGGCATCCTTCAACAATTGGACTACACTAATTTCCTCAAAGTCACTTAGAGCTATGGTGCAGGTAGGTGTATATGTGATCACATTCTTCTTAGCCTTCTTGCTTGGTCTCGACTTGGTTAAGGGCTTGAGCTTTCTTTTGACTGGAATTGGAGTAGTTTCTTCCTCCTTTTCAGATTCTTTTTCATCTTCAGGCTCTTTGTCTTCATCCTCTTCTTTGTCTTCCTCATTATCTTCCTTATCATCTGTAACGTCCCAGTTTGTCGACTGTCACTACAGACCAACACGGGACCTTTCCAACATGCTTTGTCCTCACTCGCACGTTTCCGGGGAAAACTTCGCAAGAGGTCACCCACCCTAGAATTTCTCCAAGTCAAGCACGTTTAACTTTAGAGTTCTTCTGGAATGAGCGTCGAAAAGGTAGGTGCACCTTGTTGATATAGTTAGTACCCATCAAACCGTTTAAGCTATTCTCGATTGTGCAGTCCCATACCTATACAACCTCGAAATCACTTCATTTGAGCTATTCTTAATTATATAGTCCCATACCCGTATAATTATGAAATCGCCGCAACTGTGCAGCCCCATCCCTACACAGTCTCAGGATCTCTCCTATTCAGGTGTGGATTCGGTTCATTCCTATGCCCCTCCTTCTAGAAGCCTGCCAGAAGCCGCTCCTTATCCATGCTCATCCCGGCACCGGCGTACACTTTCCGGCCTTATAGACCCCGGGTGTCACAGGCTGAAACGCCCAAGTCCCAATTTATAATATAAAGTAGAATTTAAATATAAAATGACCAAATTGCCCTTACCATTCCCGGGACACGAAATAAACACCCGTATCCCAAATAACCCATTAAATTAATTACAACATGACAAGTGACCAAAATGCCCTTCTATCCGGGATACGGTATCAACAACAGGCTTCATTACAATTTACCCCCCTGAACTTTCGGTCAAAATAGGATCACCCCCTGACAAAAAAAAACCGGTATTTAACCCCCTAAACTTTGTAATTCCCCGGTTTACCCCTTATGGTTGACCCGATTCTGACTCCGTTAACAGAGTTAACGAACGTTGTGGATTTTGGACACTTGGATGGTTCCAGACCGTTGATCTGCACCTCCAAAATTATATAAAAAAACAAAAAAAAAAGAAAAAAATAGATTTTTTCATTTTTTTCTTCTTTTCCTTCACTCATTTTTTTCTAACGCCTCTGATTTTTTTTCTTTCTCTTCTTCTTCTTCTTCTTCTTCTTCTTCTTCTTCTTCTTCTTCTTCTTCTTCTTCTTCTTCTTCTTTCCTTCATCCTCCTTCAAACCGGGAACCACTGTCCCCTTTCTCTCCCACTCAGCCCTCCCCGGGTGCCCACCGCCACCAACCCCTTTCCCTCAATCACCGCCATCGTCTGCCACAACAACCAGCAGAACCACCACCAATCCATTCGGATCAAATCCAATCCCCAAATTAAATATAATGCAATTCATTCCCTTCTTTCCTGTCTCTCCCCATCGTTTCACCTTCTAGTCTGAAAAAAAAAAACATATCAAAAACATCCAAATCCAAAATCTAAACCCAAAAATCGAAACCAAAACCTAACTGCTCTACTATGGCCGGGAGGGTTCTAGGCACAGTGGTTTGCAAAGTGTGAGAGCAGATTGAGTATTGGGTGTTAGGGTGGGTTTACCTTGAGCAATACTATGCGTTTAATTAATTTTGTTTTGCTTGCAGATTCCATCACTTGGTGTTGATGGATAATTGAGAGGAAAAAGTTTTGTTTTTGGCTTCTATTTTTTTTGTGTCGAGAAGCAGATTAGTTAGATAAATACGTCTAAAAATCTCACCTTTGTGTTGATGGATAATGTAAATCCTTTACTGGTCTGGTTGGAGGAGGAGGAATTTTGTAGGAATGTTAGTTTGATTCAATTTAGCTCATTGCTTGGGATGGGAAGGATGGTTGAAGAGAGATGACGAAGTGGGGATGGCGGTAATATCGAAGATGACGCCACGCTATGAGGGGAAGTCGTCGGAAGTTGGCCCGGACATGGCGGAGTAAGGCTTAATTATGATTGTGGTTATGGTGCAATGAGGAAGAGGGAGGGGGAGGAGGTGGGGGAGGAAGATGGAAGGCAGAGGGATAGACTGTGGGGGAGTCGTTGGGGTGCTGGAGAGGGTGAGTTTTTTTTTTTTAATTAGAAAAATATTTGGAGGTGGAGGGGAGAACGAGATGTGAGAGTAAATAAACTTTTTTTCATAATAAAGTAAGAGAAAGAAATTTTATCAAAGGCCAAAAATTCTCATCCGATTTATTTTTTTCCTCCTATCATTTAAATTGTATAATTGTGATTGTAGAAGTATAATTAAATCAAAGTGATATAAACTAATTAAAATCTAGAATTTGTTTTTACTGAATCTCTATTAAAAATAATTAAATAATTTTTGTGACTGAATACATAAATAATATTTTTTGAGAAGATTTTTTAATTTTATTGTAAAATTTTAGTTTTTGCTGAAAAGAATTCTTTTTAACCTTTTTTTGTATTTTTTTTTAAATAAAATAAGAGAAAGAAATTTTATTAAATTATTTTTTAAATGTAATAATTACTAAATTTCGTTTTTTCCTTTCTTTTCCTTATTTGTATAATATTTTTATTTTTAAGAGAATAACAATTTAAAAAAATATAAAGTAATTTTTTTCATCTTTTAAATTTTTTAAAAATTAAAGAATCAATTTGAAAACATTTTAACTAAAAATTCCGGTTTTATTAAATTTTAGAAATCCAAAAAATAATTTTATCTTTATTTTCTCTTTTCCATAAAGATTTTTTTTCGTTTTTTTAAATAAAATAATAGAAAAATTAATTTTATTAAATTGATTAACTAAGTTAAAGTTTTTTCAATTTTTTCTTCTTTACTTTTTCTTTTCTTGTGATATAAATATTTTATTCTTTTAGTTTTGCTTAAAAAAATTAATAATTATTAGATGGTTTTTTTCAATTTTTATATTTTTTTCTAAAAATTAAAATGAAAAAATAATCAAACGGTAATGATGTTGCCACATGTCGAATATCCGTGCATTCCGTTAAGTCAACTAACACCAATCTAAAAACCCTAACGGAATGAGGTGAAATACGAAATTACAAAGTTTAGGGGGTCAAATACCGGTTTTTTTTTGTCAGGGGGTGATCCTATTTTGACCTAAAGTACAGGGGGGTATTTTGTAATGAAGCCTCAACAACAAGATCAACATTCAATCAAATAATAAATAATACAATAGAATCAAGTACGCAGCGGAAGACAAAAATACATAGCAACATACATGCAATGAACCCTATGGATCGGACCCGAGGAGGAAAGCACCGCCACCTGCTGATATGCACAACTGCTCAAAGAACAGTTAACCTGTGACAAGACTGTGAGGGGGTGAGACCAACCACTGTCTCACCACAAACAAATAAACCATAGTATACAACTACAAATCAACTACAAATACACCGGCAATAAGCATTAGCAATCACAGTGCACAAACAAGTCACAATACACAACACAAGTCATCATCAGACTTCAGACCATAACTTATCATTACTTATATTATTATCGTTGTTATTAGGTTTAAATATTTTATTAGGGCCCTCTACTGTGTGCGTCGAGCTCGGTCCCGTCTCATGAGACAACCAGGGCATAAGCCCAATATAATCAGGGTAAGGCCCAATACAATCAGTGAGAGAGAGAGATAGACAGAGAGAAAGAGGGAGGAAGAAAGGGGGAGATAGAAAGAGGGAGGTAGAACCGGTCATCACAGACCCATATGCTAAACCGCATATACCGTGCTATCCCGCATGAAATCCCGACCGCTCGAACCAACCGGTCAACAGCCCCACAGTAGAATATTTTTATAGTATTTTATTCTCAATTATGCTTAAAGAGTTTCGTGTACCATTACATATGATTGTCCAGGTTTGTGTGGATTTAACATCTATTCTCAAGTCCGGGCCTCCAGCCCACAGTCCACCACACAAACCACAAAAACCATATATCACGATATTTAACACACAAAACAAGTCATGCTCGACAGGCATATTATATCACACTAGTACACAGTTCACATAATCATGCTAACTGCATCAGAGATATCATTAATAAGATACAAGGTGTAAGCAAGAACATCCACAAAGCAGGCAAGCTTCCATACAACATTCAAGGCCAAACAAATAATACCACTTTCTATACCAAGACAATGAACCGTGTAATGTAGGCAGTAATGCATACAAAGGTTTATATGTCCTCACCTGGAGAAGTAAAAACTGCACTGAGATTTGAGAGCTAACGCATCATCATGTTGCTCCTCAACCATCACTCATGCCTAAATCAATATATATACATATGTCACTATCACTCACGACTAGCACATAACGAAGAACAAGTATGCTATCTTAAACGGTTTAGGTTTATCGGTAAAAGCCCTTAACCCGCCACATATCATACAATGAGTTAGGGTCCAAGCTCAAATTCTTTGAAAACAAGGAAAAAATCTCAAGATTAGTTTAATCGAGTTCAAGGAAATATCTTGTGAACAAGTCTCGGGCTTAAAATCAGAAACCCAACTATTTTGGTAATCAAATGGCCTATGTGATAATAATCCCTTTTAAATAAAACCTTCAGAAATAATGTTAAGAAAATCCGGTGAACAGAGATCGTGGTTCCATGGAACAACACACCATAACCAGGCCATTGGACATTGGACAAGTATCCTTTTTGGTCATACGCCTTAGATCAACACAGGATTGAAACCAATTTAAATGCCATAGTTATGATCACATGAAGCAAGGGTTCATCAACATGTGTCTACAATTGCCATCTCACAATTAAAAAAAAATTAAATACTGATTTTTTTTTTTAATGAAAATGAATTAGCAATGGACACAAATTCACACAAAGGCTATAATGCTTCCCCAAGATTTAATATATAAGAAACGACCTTAAGTTGCACAACCACGTGCTCTGCCGAACCAACACTTTCAAAACAATTAGAGATATGCTCTATTAGTTTGTAATCGACTCGTGAACATCAATTAAATAATTGGCAAGCCACTTTCATTTGAAGGTTATGAATAAAGGGGAAGCAATTAACAGCCTAAACAAGTAAGACCCTGAAATAAAAATTCACGTAACACTAACCGACCTTGGGTTATCAAAGTAGTGACTGGAAACAACTTACTAAGCCCAATTTCACAAGCCTATGCACGATACCGGCTCCTCTTGGTTTTTGTTCCAGCCTCCTGTGCAAAGCATACCAACTTCACTTGTTCACAACTCAGGCAAACTGGAGACTCGCAGTATTCCAACACCCGGTTCCGTCACCATCCGACGAGTCTTTGCCGTCACCTCCATCTGCAGGCACCCACAACCACCTTGGTGTTACCATCTACGCGAACATGCGTGCTTCGTGTCAGGATGAGAAGAGAGGAAGAATGAGTGGGACTCGGTGATGGCCTCATGTGGTGGCGTGAATAGTGGCGGCGGTAATCGTACGACAAGGTAGAGGTGGAAAAGAAATTGAGGGGAAGAGGGTTAGTGGGAAAAAAAAAAACCGAACGTGTGGGTTGATACGGCTCCAGGAGAAAAAGTAATGAGGAGGGGTTAAAAAGGTTTTTTTTTTTCTCTCTTTTACTAAGGGTCACACCCTAAATCTTCCTGCTAATCCAAACGACATCATTGTGGATGTCCAAGTCAAAAGTTGGTTACTTCCTAAACAATTGGTCAATGCTACTACAAACTCAATTTAATATTGGAAGGACCTCAATTCAGGAATTAATCCCCGCATAAAATGCCAAAGCTTGGTCGTTTTGGACAAAACGACTTCGTCAACTGTGTTTTAAACTTGGATACCATTATACTTCAAATTCATGATTATATATAAATCCTCATAATTAATAAGCACAAAAATAGAAATAAAATGGTAAATTTCTTTTGGGAATAAGTTTAATAAATCCAACAAAAGATAAATAATTAATAAATAATTCCTTTTGAGCCAAAAAAAATACCCGAAAATTCCACAAGGGTAAAAATAGAAATTAAATTCTAAAAATTCCAAAAATTCCGTAAAAGTCAATTAACGAAAATCGGGGCGTTACATCATCATTGTCATGATCATCTCTTTCTTCAGATTCTTCATCAGATCCTTCCTTGTTTGACTCTCTCTCACATTTTCTGGTTCATCCTCTAAATTTGGTTCCTTATCACTCTCATTTGGTTCTTTGTCACTATCATTTTGCTCTAAATCAGTCAATTCGTCATCTGATTTCTCCTCTTCACTCTTCTTCACTCTTCTTTTTCTTTTTGGAGCTTTTGTCACCTTTATCAATAGGTGAATTCTTACCTTTCACATCATCATCAGAATACACTTCCACAATCTTGTCTCCAAGCTTCTTTCCACCTTTTCCAAACACGGTTTGTGCTCGTGTGCTTGGCCTAACGAGTCGAGCTCTTGACCCCTGTGTGTTTGGGGTTTGAGCAAAATGATTTGGCAGTTTGGTCTTGGGTGCATCTGACTTGGTATTGGAACTTTCTGCCTCTTTCTCAGGTTCAACTTCTATAGTAGTTTTCTTGGAATTAGATCTGGTCTCAGGTTGAGCCAAATCTCCTTCTGGTAAGTCGTTTTCTTCTTTCTCCTCAGGAAGCAAGCTTTGGTCTATCTCAATTTCTTCTTCAGACTTTTTAGCCGCTTCTCTTCCAATCTCTGCAATTTAAACCAAATCATTCTTCGCATCCACTTCAACTTCTGAGATTGAAATCCTGAGAGGGATTTTATCAACTTTTCCAGCACTTTTATCCTTCTCAGTTTCATCTATCCTTTTTGGCTCTTCAGATTTGGCTTCTTCTTCAGCCAAATTCTGTTACTCTGGAATGACGGATTTGGCTCACACCGCAGCCAATTCTTTCCTGTTTGCATCTTTGGATGTATCCTTTAAATTATCTAGGACACCTCCTTATTCCCTTATCTTCTCTGCATAAAACACTTCAGCATCTTTTCCCAGAGGTGGCACCAACTATCTCACAAACTCAACAAGAACATTACTTTTGGTTTTTGTTGAACCAGAACCATCACCAACATCACCAGTTTTAGCCAAATATTTATTTTTTTCACCAGATTCAGCCTCTTTTTCAAAACTCATAACAGTACTATCAACAATAATATTCCTAACATCCGATTGTGTCCCAATAGATCCTAAGATGGTTTTCTCAGAAACATACACTTCCAAGAACTTGAAACACGGAAACTTAAATGAGCAGAAGCTAAAATCCCAGACTCAAAGATGTTACCCGGTGGTGTGTCTTCAAGATTGAAGGCATGGACTTTGGGATCAGATTCTTCTTCAGGAGGCGTCATGGTTTCTTTGAGTTGTGAATCCTCGGACTGTGCTCCAAGCTTGAGCTTTTCGATTTGCTCCGCAGCCTCTCTTTCTGGTGAGGTTAATTCAGGGCTTGTGCTTGCTTCGGTTGTCTTGCCCTTTTTCTTTTCATATGCTGAGGGCTTTTGAAAGTTGGGTTTAGCAACAACAATTTTTGTTCTTCCCTTTTGAGGTGCATGAGGTTTTGGTGGTTTTTGTTTTGAGGGAGTCTGTCTCGTGGCTTTCCCTTTTCCGGTGTTAGTCCTCATGATGAAGAAGAATTTTTAGGGTTGTTTAGGAGTTTTGTGTTTGAGATGATAACTGAAAGAGGGAGTTGAAAGGAAAATGGGTAATGGAGGAAGGAGAGAGGTAGTCACGGATTTTATGTAGAGATATTCGACCACTTCCATAAGTGCAACTTTCACCTTTTTGTAGCTTTTGTTCTCTTTCTCTTTGTGTCAGACGCGGGACACTCAACTTAACCGTTTATCAAAACTCCCTGTTTTTACCTTGCTTTTCTTTTCTTTTTTTTCATTAACCGATGCACAAGGACCGCTGGGTAATAGGTTTTGGCTCATTCTTGAACCAAATACTGCAGTTCTTGCTCTTTGATTTCCTTGATGATTTGATTGCAGCCATGACTTGTCGTCATATGCTCAGATGCTTAGTGCAAGTGTGGAATATGTGACAGTTGAATATTTCCTAAGTGCTTATCTATGCAATATGTTTTAATATGCATGAACACATAAAAGCCAAAAGAGAAGCCAAATAAGAGTACTTATGGTAAATTGCAAATTCCATGCTCGAGTCTGATTTTGGTAGATTGATCTTCCTTCAGTGGTTTGGTGAAGATATCAGCCAATTGATTTTCAATTCTCACTAACTCAATAGCCACATCTTTCTTCAACACATGGTATCGAATAAAGTGATATCTCACTTCAATGTGTTTGCTTCGAGAGTGTTGCATAGGATTTTTGGTTAGATTGATGGTGCTTGAGCTGTCACAAAAGATAGGAACACACTTAGAAGTTAGTCCATAATTAGCAAGTATTTGTTTCATCCATAGCACTTATGCACAACATGCACCAATTGCTACATATTTAGCCTCCGTTGTGGAAGTAGCAACTGAATTTTGCTTTTTGCTTGACCAAGATACAAGTGCTTGTCTAAGAAGCTGACAAGTACCACTTGTACTTTTTCTATCAAGGGTGCATCATGCAAAGTTTGCATCTGAGTAGCTTGTTAGCTCAAAAAAGTTCATATTAGAATACCACAAGCCTAAAGAAGATGTTCCATTTAAATACTTAAAGAAGCGCTTGATAGCTCTAAGATGAGATTCTTTTAGACATGATTGAAATCTAGCACACAAGCAAACACTATACATAATATTTGGTCTTGTAGCCATAAAGTAAAGGAAGTCGACTACCTATCATGCCTCTGTATAATTTCACATCAACATCCTTACCATTCTCATCCTTATCAAGTTTTGTGCTAGTGCTCATTGGTGTTGGACTAGTTTTGGCTTCATTCATGCCAAATCTTTACAGCAGCTCACGTGTGTATTTGGCTTGATTAAGGAAAATGCCATCAAGTTGCTTGAATTGAAATCCCAGGAAGAAATTTAGTTCCCCCATCATGCTCATTTCAAACTCACTATGCATAAGCTTTTCAAATTCCTTGCAAAGAGATTCATTAGTAGCACCAAACAGAATATCATCAACATATATTTGTACAATAATGATATTTTCTTTATTAGATTTCACAAATAGAGTTGAGTCTACTTTTCCTCTTCTAAAGCATTGCGAGATGAGATATGAGCTTAATTTATCATACCAAGATCTAGGAGCTTGTTTAAGACCATACAGTGCCTTCTTCAACTTGTAAACATGTTGTGGATGCTCGTGGTTTTCAAATCCTGAAGGTTGTTCTACATATACTTCTTTGATGATATATCCATTTAGAAAATCACTCTTGAAATCCATTTGATAGAGCTTGAAAGATTTAAATGATGCAAATGCAAGCAACATGCAAATGGGTTCAAGTCTAGCTACTGGTGCAAAGGTCTCATCATAATCAATACCTTCCTCTTGATTGTATCCTTGTGCAACTAATCGAGCTTTGTTTCTTACCACAGTCCCTGATTCATCAAGTTTGTTTTGAAAGACCCATTTGGTTCCAATAACAAGATGGTCTTTTGGTCTTGCAACAAGCTCCCACACATTATTCCTTTCAAACTGATTAAGCTCCTTTTGCATTGCCAACACCCAACTTTCATCGAGTATGGCATCCTTGGTATTCTTTGGCTCTGAGATAAAAATAAAAGAAGTGAGTTGAAGTTTTGTAATGTGGATCTAGTTGTTACTCCTCTTCTTGGATCACATAATATGGCCTCAATTGAGTGGCCTTTGGTGCTTGAACACCACAGTTTCTTTGTTGTGAGCTTGAGCCAGATCTCAGAACATTTTGGTTGCACATCATTACTTTGAACATTTGATTCGGGAGGAGCCAAATTTTGTTGAGTCTCAATTAATTCAGGAGGTTGCTCTTCTTTTGCCTCATCAACATTAATAACCTATGGCTGATTCTCAGGAGTAAACTCAGCTTCTGTATCATCACTAAGTTCATTCAAGCTAATCTAATCAAAAGCCACAAGCATAGATTCTCCAAAAACCATAGTACTTTTGTTATATACACTATAAGCTTTACTACTTAGTGAATATCTAAGGAATATACCATCATCAGACTTAGCTTCAAACTTGTCCAGGTTGTCTTTTGTATTCAAAATGTAACACTAAGAGCCAAATGTGCGAAAGCATGCAATATTTGACTTTCTATCGTGCCAAATCTCATAAGGTGTCTTTTCAATTAGTGGATGCAAAGAAACTCTATTTAAGACATAGCATGCTGTGTTCACACTCTCAGCGCAAAAATAGGAAGGTAACTTATACTCATTAAATATAGTTCTAGCTATTTCTTGCAAGGTTCGATTCTTTCTTCTCACAAGTCCATTTTGTTGAGGTGTTCTAGGAGTAAAAAATGTATGTTCAATGCCACTTTGTTCACAGAAGTGTTTGAAGGTGGAGTTATCAAATTCCCCTTCATGATCACTTCTAAATTTAGAAATTTTATACCCCTTTTCATTTTGTAGTTTCGTAACAAGTGAGCCAAATTCATAGCATGCCTAATCTTTTTGAGCAAGAAAGAGAACCCATGTGAGTCTAGAATAATCATCTACTACAACAAATGCATGCTTTTTGCCACCGAGACTTACAGTTCTCATAGGACCAAATAGATCAATATGTAGGAGTTCAATGGGTCGAGAAGTTGATACCACATGTTTCGACTTAAAGGAACTTTTGATTTGTTTACCAAGCTGACATGCTCGACATTTGGTTTCTGCTTCAAGTTTTAGCGTTAGCAGTCCATCAACCAAACCTTTCATTGACAGAATTGAGATGAGTTCTAGAATTGCATGCCTGGGCCTCCTATGCCATAAAGTTGGAGTCTTTATTCTTGCACTAAAACACTTGATCTCGGAATTAGTAACATCATTTAAACATATAGAGTCTAGATTACCAATCATTTTTACAACAAACAAGACATTCTCATCATCAATCCTACGTACAAGGCATCGTGATGGTTCAAATGTAACTCTAAATCCCTTGTCGCATGCCTGACTAATACTAAGCAAATTGAACTTAAGATTATCAACAAGAAGGACATGCTTAATAGTCGGATTAGCACCAATCTTATCAATATCGAGAATTTTTCCTTACCAAAAGTAACATTACCTCGGCGTTTTGAAAGGAGGGTTGTAAATTTTGATGGGTCACCTGCCACATGTCTTGAACAACCAGTGTCCAGAACACATTCATCCCTTGCATCCTATCAAATAATCAAATTTTAGACCCAAACTAACTTGGGTCCTTTAGTGTTAGATTTGGCTCTTTTTGGAAACCAAATATATTTCACATGATTGCTTCTCTTCTTATGAATACATGATCTGATTGTATGACCAATTTTTTTCACAGTAATAGCATGAGATATCAGATCTATGTGAATGCTCGTGATGTCTCTCCCTATAGTGCTCATAGTATCTAGGTCCATATGGTGTTCTTGATTCTGCTTTAACAAATTTGACTGGTAGATTTGGCTTGTTAAACACTATATGTGTTGCACCTATCCCACTTTTGTCTAGTGAGCGCCTTTGATTGTTGCCCTAGTAACATATTCATGTTAGTGTAATATGCCCAAAAGCCAATCATGGATGATTATTTGTAGTTATGTATACGCATTAAGGTTATTCCAATAAGTACCGTTTATGAGATAAACGCTTGCACATACTTATAACCCTAGAATATTTCATATTCTTAAATTGTCCCTAGTCGATTATTATTATGGATGGGTTGTAATAATAAATTAAGACTAGCGTATGTTGAGAATTGCATATGTTATATGAATTCAACATACGGGTACAAATTAGAGAATTTGTGGACTGGACCGACCCACATAAGAACGCTACATGGAACGTTATATGTTTTGTCGATAGCGGTTCTTATAATGTATTGTCCTTAGACCTGTGATCATCAAGGTTCCCAACATGTGAGTCATATGCTTTGATATTACTCCTGGTCATCCGTAACTGGATAGACGTAAGGGTAATCATTGGGTATATGATGAGTGTGTAGTGGGTTTTGTATGATCCAGAGGGGATTCGTCCAACCCATATAACGGGCATATTATCACAATGTTTCTTGATAGAGTTGAACCGTAAATGCATGGCCATGCTCGGATAATGATATATGATATCATTGGTATCCGTTTTACCGGTTAACTCGAGGATCAAGAAATCGAGATTAAACATATGCGAGATTGACATATTCCATGTCTCGTGTTTAATCTTGATAATGGGACGAAAGGATGATGACATGTTCCGAGGCACGTGGAATCAGAATTGATCTTGTCGTTCGGGTGGCAATGATGTGTTGCTAGACGCCGCTCTTTGCTTATAATTGTAAAATGAGATTTTACGATTATTGTCGAACGTACCTACAGGGTCACACACATACAGCCGTTGATTCGAGCAGGTGGTTGAACCGTGGTTGGACCATGGTTGAACCAAGGTGTGGTTGGACTGCGGTTGGACCGTGGTTGGACCAGGGTCGTTTTTGGGCTGGTCTGGTTCACTAAATGTCAGATTTTTGAACCAAAACATGCTGAGTTGTGTTGATAATGCTTAGTGGGAAACATGATTATGTGGAGACATAATCATGTTGCTTAGTGGACCACCATGTTGGCCATTAACTCCACTAATGCATTATGCCTTTGAGGGTTGAGTGATCAGATCACTATTGCTCATCTTCTTCCTCACACACACTTGTTCTTGAGAGATTTCTCAGAGCTTGAGAAGAGTTCTTGAGTGGTTTGAAAAAAATGAGAGAAAAACACCACACACAAAAGCTCCCGGAAACCTGTTGCTAGCACACCAGTTTAGGAGAGCTCGGGTTGAAGTCGTGAGAGGTTCTTCAACCGGTTACAGCGGTTCGTGTAGATACCGTAGAGGGGTGAGGCTTTTGTCTGGCTCTAGCTGATTCGGTTCTACAGTTGGGTGAAAGACCTCAACCGTTACAGGTATGAAAAATTGTTATTCGGTTTAGCTCCCTTCACATGGATCCTCCATGTGTATCCGGTATTTTCGCTGCGCATACATGTTGTATTTTGTGCTTTTGATTGTCAATTGCATGAACTGGATACTAACAGTGGTAGCGGAGCTACTTGTGAAGCTCTAAACTGAATTCATGTTCATATGTTACATGTGATGTAGCTTGAACTTGTTTAGGTATATATGATATGCTGGAATTGTTTTTAGTATATGAGATATGCTGAATTTATATATGCATATGTTTCATATGTTTTTAGTATATATACATGATATGTTCTATGTGATAAAGCATGATCATGTTATATTGTATTCAATTGTGTATATGTGATATATATGTTGTTGAGGTTGTTTTGTCAAAAGTGTTTTGACAACAAGAACTTGATTGGTATGTGATATCAATCAAGATGTTTTTGGTAGAAAGTCGAATGAGTTCGACAAGGGTGCTTGAAAGGTATATGATACCTACAACATTGATGTTTAAGCTTCAACATCGATGTTCTCTTAGGTCGATTGTCGACCGAGAGGTCAAAACATCGATGTTTAAGTGTTAACATCGATGTTCTATGCACTCGGAAACCTCCAACATCGATGTTTTGAGGGTTCGGAGACCTCCAACATCGATGTTTGATAGTCAACATCGATGTTTTGAGGGTTTGGCAACCTCCAACATCGATGTTTGAGTGTCAACATCGATGTTTTGCAGATTCGCAAACTCCAAACATCGATGTTGAAGGGTTCAACATTGATGTTGTGGACAGTAACTTCAACTGCGAATTCAAGGCAGAAGGAGGCCGAATTGGTGTCTAGCCTGAACAGAAAGGTTGTAGCCCTACTTCTTAGCTTTCCAAGGACACCAAGTTTGCACAAATCCGAGCTCTACAGCTCTGGATATGACCGAAATACTAAGTGCTGCCAGGTAGTTGGGAGAATCAGATTCTCAAAACATCGATGTTCAAGTAAGACATCGATATTCACATGTATTTTTGGTTTCAAACTTACATGACATCAATTTATGATTTATCAAGAACAAGCATGTGATGTGTAGGAATTATATGTTGATGAAAATATTAAGTTCTTAGTTGCCTTCCATGGTAAGCACTCATCATTGCTTAGATCAACACTAGGTAGGTTTTGCCGAAGCAAGGTGCCTATGTTTATCCTAGCAAAGTGCGAGTGGATAATTGTAATATCTCGACCGCTTATTGTGGGTTTGGACTTAACTAAGTCATCTTAATAGGATTAAGGACTTAGAGGCAAGGGTTGAGTAATGTCTATGAGATAGATATGGACAAAGTGTTGTTCACTCAACTATCCAAGAGTTACATGAGATGTAATTGACAAGAGTTGTCTACCTAAATAACTATTGATATATGCGATCAGCCAAAGTTGACATATGTTGTAGTGAAATATGGATCTTGGCCTACTTATATAATTGTCTTGATTTATGTAGTAGGAGCACATTTAATAGAATTCCTTGTTAAATGTATTTGTATGCATGACTCTTATTTGTGTGAGTTGATCATTGTTGTAGAGTATCCATGGCACTAAACACTAGCACATTGTCACTGCGATCGGTCCTTGAGAAGGAAAAGTTGAACGGGAATAACTTCATGAAATGGTATCGTAACTTGAGGATTGTCCTCAAACAAGAAAAGAAATTGTATGTCCTCGAAGGACCCGTTCCGAGTGAACCGGCGCCTAGTGCACCAAGGGCAGAAAGGGATGCTTACAAGAAGCATCTAGATGATGCATTGGACATTGTTTGCCTAATGCTGGTCACCATGGACTCTGAGCTTTAGAAGCAACAAGAGAACATGGGGGCGTTCGATATGATCGAACACCTTAAGATGCTCTTTGAGGAGCAAGCAAGGCATGAGAGGTACGAGACCACTAAGGCATTGTTCCAATGCAGAATGGCTGAATCATCTCCCGTCAGACCTTATGTGCTTAAGATGATTGGATATATCGAAAGCCTTGAGGGTCTAGGGTTTCCTTTGCAGAAGGAATTGGCTGTTGACCTTGTCCTGCAATCGTTGCCGGATAGCTACGGTCAATTTTTCATGAACTTCATTATGAACCATCTTGACAAGTCCTTGTCTGACTTGCTCAACATGTTGGGAACAGCTGAGCAACAAATGATGGCAAGTAAATCCAATAGCATATTGATGCTTGGAGGTGGCAAAGGAAAGGGTAAAGCTAAGATGAAGAAATCCACCAAAAAATTTGGTGCATCTTCTTCACAAATGTTGAAACCTAAAGGTGGTATTGCAAAGGAAGGCGAATGCTTCCATTGCAAGAAGTCATGGCCATTGGAGACGGAACTGCCCGGTTTATCTTCAAGAGTTGAAGAAGAAGAAGGGAAGTGAGAATTCCACTACAAGAACTAAGAAAGAGTAGGAGATTGGCTAAGGGTGAGATAGACCTACGTGTGGGAAATGGAGCAAGAGTTGCTGCATTAGCCTTAGGAACTTACTATCTATCCTTACCGAGTGGTTTAGTTTTGGAACTAGACGATTGCTATTATGTACCAACCATTAGTAGGAATCTGATTTCTGTATCTTGTCTTGACAAGAAAGGATTTTCATTTGTAATAAAGGACAATTGTTGTTCCATTTATTTCAATGATGTATATTATGGTGGTGCATATTTGAGCAATGGTTTGTATGTTCTAAACCTAGAAACCGCAATCTATAACGTTAACACGAAGAAGGTTAGAACGAATGATTCCAATGAAACGTACCTTTGGCATTGTCGTTTAGGCCATATAAACGAGACTCGTATATCTAAACTCCATAAAGATGGACTTTTAGACTCATTTGATTATGAATCATTTGAGACGTGTGAGTCGTGTTTGTTAGGCAAAATGACGAAGGCTCCTTTTACCGGTAAGGGTGAGAGAGCATCGGACTTATTAGGTCTTATACATAGTGATGTATGCGGACCTATGTCCACACAGGCTAGAGGTGGTTTTTCATACTTCATTACATTTACTGACGATTTCAGTAGATATGGCTACGTGTATCTAATGAGACACAAGTCAGAATCCTTTGAAAAGTTCAAAGAATTCAAGAATGAAGTACAGAATCAACTCGGTAAAAGTATTAAGATGCTTCGATCAGATCGAGGAGGTGAATACTTAGACCGAGAATTCCTCGACCATCTAAAAGAGTGTGGTATAGTATCACAGCTCACTCCGCCGGGTACGCCTCAATGGAATGGTGTATCCGAAAGGAGGAATAGAACCTTGTTGGACATGGTTCGTTCGATGATGAGTCAAGTTGACCTTCCTCCTTCGTTTTGGGGACATGCATTATTGAGTGCAGCTTTTACACTAAACCGTGTTCCATCTAAAT
Organism: Turnera subulata; assembly: GCA_028386065.3. Taxonomy (NCBI): domain Eukaryota; kingdom Viridiplantae; phylum Streptophyta; class Magnoliopsida; order Malpighiales; family Passifloraceae; genus Turnera; species Turnera subulata. The sequence continues at coordinate 62,821 of JAKUCV010003644.1, forward strand.
CCGTCGAAAAGACACCATATGAGATATGGACTGGGAAGCATCCTAATTTGTCTTTTATGAGAATTTGGGGTTGTGAGGCTTACGTAAAACGTGAAGCTTCGGATAAACTCGACCCTAAATCGGACAAGTGCCTCTTTGTAGGATACCCTAAGGAAACGAAAGGGTATTATTTCTATAATCCTTTAGAGCATAAAGTGTTTGTGGCTCGGACTGCTATTTTTCTAGAAAGGGAATTTATTTCTAGAAGAATCAGTGGGAGAAAAGTAGAACTCGAAGAAGTTCGAGAGATAGAGGCTGAGATGGAACAGGGGCAGGAACCACAAGAAGTTGTGGATGAGATTCCTGTGCCTGTGACACATGGACCGCGTAGGTCGGATAGGACTCGGTATGAGCCTGAGAGATATGGATTTCTCATGACTCATGCTGGAGACGTGATGCTCATAGATGAGGATGAGCCCACTTCCTATCAGCAGGCCATTACGGGTCCGGACTCTAAGAAGTGGCTAGAGGCCATGTATTCGGAAATGGAATCCATGTACGAAAACAAGGTATGGACCTTGGTTGATCCACCCGAGGGGGTAAAACCCATTGGGTGCAAATGGGTCTTTAAGAGAAAGACCGACATAGATGGTAATGTGATTACCTATAAAGGGCGATTGGTTGCGAAAGGTTTCAAGCAAGTTCATGGTATTGACTATGATGAAACTTTCTCACCAGTTGCCATGGTTAAATCCATCCGGATTCTATTGGCTATAGCGGTATACTATGATTATGAGATATGGCAAATGGATGTCAAAACCGCCTTCCTTAACGGGAATCTTTTAGAGGATGTGTACATGACACAGCCTGAAGGTTTTGTCAATCCAAAGAATGCCAATATGGTATGCAAGTTGTAGAGATCCATTTATAGATTGAAGCAAGCTTCTAGGAGTTGGAATCTTCGTTTTAATGATGTAATCAAAGAGTTTGGTTTCATCAAGAACAAAGATGAACCATGTGTTTACAAGAAGGTTAGTGGGAGCACCATTGTTTTCTTCTTGTTGTATGTTGACTACTTCTTGCTCATTGGGAATGACATTCCGACACTACAGTCCGTAAAGACTTGGTTAGGAAAGAATTTCTCGATGAAGGACTTAGAAGAAGCTGCCTATGTGTTAGGTATAAAGATCTATAGAGATAGATCCAAAAGGCTTCTCGGGCTAAGTCAAAGTACGTAAATTGACAAGGTGCTAAAGAGGTTTAGCATGCAAGATTCCAAGAAAGGGTTCTTGCCCTAGTCACATGGCATATCTGTCTCAAAGTATCAATGTCCTAGTACATTTAAGGAGAGAGAGCAGATGAGTAAGATTCCTTTTGCTTCGGCAATAGGATCTATCATGTATGCCGTGTTGTGTACTCGGCCGGATGTCGCTTATGCTTTGAGTGTCACAAGCAGATACCAGTCTGATCCGGGTGAGAGTCACTGGACATCAGTTAAGAATATCCTAAGTACTTGAGAAGCACTAAGGATGCATTCCTGGTTTACGGAAGCGTTGATGAGCTTGTGTAAAGGGTTACACAGATGCTAGCTTCCAAACCGATAGGGGTGATTTTAGATCGCAGTTAGGTTAGGTGTTTTGTCTTGGAGGTGGTAATGTGTGCTGGAAGAGTTCCAAGCAAGGTACTGTATGCTGGAAGAGTTCCAAGCAAGAGACAGTAGCCGACTCTACAACTGAGGCTGTGTATTGTTCCTTTTTGGAACAAAGTAGGAGATCTATTGTCTAATCTTCTCACGCAGCGGAAGCATGATGGTCATGCTAGATCCACATGTATGAGATATATGGATGATTGGCTTTAGTGCAAGTGGGAGATTGTTAGTGTAATATGCCCAAAAGCCAATCATGGATGATTATTTGTAGTCATGTATACGCATTAAGTTATTCCAATAAGTATCGTTTATGAGATAAACGCTTGCACATACTTATAACCCTAGAATATTTCATATTCTTAAATTGTCCCTAGTCGATTATTATTATGGATGGGTTGTAATAATAAATTAAGACTAGCGTATGTTGAGAATTGCATATGTGATATGAATTCAACATACGGGTACAAGTTAGAGAACTTGTGGACTGGACCGACCCACATAAGAACGCTACATGGAACGTTATATGTTTTGTCGATAGCGGTTCTTATAATGTATTGTCCTTAGACCTGTGATCATCAAGGTTCCCAACATGTGAGTCATATGCTTTGATATTATTCCTGGTCATCCGTAACTG
>JAKUCV010003646.1:0-29046 GCA_028386065.3 Turnera subulata
TTGAATTGTATATTCATACACCTTAAGGGAGGTTAGTTCCCTTGTTGAGATTCATAGGAAGAGGGTATATCTTCTTATGTGAGAAGTCTTGAAGTGAGGTATCTTCAAGCAAGTGTGTTGAGGTTCATGTGACTTGAACTCTCAGGTTTAGGATTCTTGTGACTAGAATTCCTAGGTTGTAAACGTTTGTTAAGCACCGATAAGCTTAACACTAGATAGTGAAATCTTCAGGTGAGACTTGAAGGGCTGGATTAGCCACACTAGTAGAGTGTGTGTGAACCAGGATAAATTGGTTGTGTCCTTCAATCTTTCAATTCCGCATTTGATTCCTGCCTATTTCGTTTTAATTCGATTATCACTATTCACCCCCCCTCTAGCGAATGGCTATTGTTCTAACAATCCGATGTCTACAGCACCAGAAAATGCAATTAAACCAAGACTTCCTGTACAGGATACTTCCCTTCGGGATTCTTCACAGCTTCTCCAACAGTTTTCCTTCAATCGCCTCCCTCTTGCCCATCTCTTGCTCTCCTCTTGCTTTCAGCCTCTTGCTCTTCCTCTCCATGAAATTTCTCTAGAATCTCAGCCCTTACTAGGGTTCCTAAGCTTGGAAGGAAGAGAATTTTCCCTAAGCACCTATGCTTTAGTGTATGTAAAGAGAAGAGAGAGTTTGTGTATAATCGAATCTCCCTCTGAGGGTGAAGAGAGGGGTCCTATTTATAGTGCTCAAGGTGTCTGAACGTCCACTCTATTCTTAGGGTAGGAATCGAATCCCTAAATCCAATGGTTGATGGCTCCTAGATCGAATTGGAAATAAAATCTTTGACTTAACCTCCAAGTCGGATTTTTCCGGTTTTCTAACCCGTAATTGCACGCCAAATTCGGGATTGTAGAAGAAGAAATTAGACCTTGAGCCCTTCTACAAAGTTCTAGATAAATCACTTAGCTTTCCATCCATATAAAGTTCACCGGATTTGGACTGTTGTAGCTTCAGTTATCGCAAAATTGGTGGGCCTGGGTCGGTGCTAAATTCCTGCATGGTTGGGCCAAATTTAAATAATTACTGCTCTTAATCCACCAGGCCAAAAATTATGAACTTTATATTCACAGAAAGCTCTAAGAGTCTATTTTTATCTCCAACTAGTCTCATGTCAATTGGATCTCTGGATCTTCCGGAATCATTAATTAGGTGGGCTATGCTCACTGCAGAAAAAACGTTTCCAAAACAGGATCTCTTGCCTACCAAGGCCTGGCGGTCATCGCGACTTGACCGCCATGGCTTGGCGGTGTTCTAAGCATATCCGCCGGGCCTGGCGGTCATCTCAACATGACCGCCGGGCCTGGCGGTCATCTCAACATGACCGCCGGGTCTCGGTTACTATTCACGTTCTACCTATTTTGTCCGGGTTTTCTTTTTGTTCCAATTTTATTCCGATCTTTTGCACAAAGAGTTAGGACTCTCCTCTTTTCTCCTAAGATATCAATACCTCATCGAATTAGATTCTAGACATGCTCTAACCCAAGATCAAATCATCTAATTAATCTTGTGGTGTGGACACATCTAGAACCTAAGTTAATAAAATATTCGTGGGTCAAATTTGGGTGTTCACAAGGGCATGATTACCTTCCAACAATTTAACATTCACTGAGGTGCCAAAGACTAAGCTCACATGCTTACAAACCTCCTCCAGTTCAAAATCTTCATTGATGACACCAAAAGCACAATTTTTCAAAATGTCCAGAGAACTCTGATTAGGATTAAAGACAATGGAGGAACCATTAACTTCCAAGCTCTTCTCCACCTCTTGTGCCATCGAAGCATCGTTCTGATAGCCGACCGCCTGCCTAAAAGATCGACCTTTCTTAACTTTGGCATCATCCGCCCTTGCAGCATAATCATCACGGCGCCTCTCACGGGTTTGAGGAAAATCAGAATCCAGTTTATTCCATCTGGCTTTATCAAAACTAGCATATAAAACACCTCCGCCACACTTTCCTTCATTGATCTTAGACACCACTTCACCAATTCTCCCATTATTTTCGAACCTAGCAAAACCAAACCTAATCCTATTATTGATCTTACCCTCCCGAGTTTTGACATCTCTTTGAACAGATCAATCGCATCCCATACAGATGGGATGTTCTCCACATACACAGTTACAGCCTTGAGGCTGTCCACCATCCTCTGAACATAAGTCCTCGACCATCTACAAAAATAGAGAGCGCTTGATGCCAACCTCCTTCCCCTGACGAAATCTTGAGCCCTGCACCCATTCATCTTTGCTACCTTGACCATTCCCCAACCGCTGAGCTTTCATATGATCCTTCCTCCGATTTTCGCCTGGATGCAAAGCCATAATCCTAAAAGCTAAAAGACTGTTTATTTCCGCGCGTGAGGCACGTTCTATTTTGCCTTAAGTGATCTATTTCCCTGCGACTGCTTGGTGTCTGCACTGCTCTTTGATAGATGATGAGAGTGAAAAGCCGAGGACCCAGTCCTTACGATCCCGAGTTGAGGTAAACCCAAAAACCTGTAAGCCAAGGACCCAGTTCTTGCAAACCCAATGCCGAGGACCTAGTTCTCGCAAACTTTGAGAGGAGAACACCCAGAGATAGACGAACCCAAAGCCGGGACCCAGTTCTCGCAAACCTTAAGGTAAACAAACCCAAAAAACCGAGATGTGAGGAAAGCCAAGAGAGGAGCGAACCCAAATCCAGAACCCAGTTCTCGCAAACCTTGAGATGAGTGAACCTGAAGCCGAGGATCCAGTCCTCACAATCCTAAGTTGAGATGAACAAACCACGATGTGAGCAAACCATGAGAGAAGCAAACCTTGAGATACAAGCAAACCTTGAGAGAAACAAGCCCAAAGATGAGCAAGCCCAGACGTCGGGGAGCCAGTTCTCGCAAACCCTTAGATGAGCAAACATAGATACGACTGAACCTAGAGAGGAGTTAACCCAAAGCCGAGGACCCAGTCCCTGTAAACACAAGCCGAGGACCCGGTTCTCACAAAACACAAGCCGAGTACCCTGTCCCCGCAAACACAAGCAGAGGACTCAGTTCTTGCAAAACCAAAGCTGAGGACCCAGTCCCCGCAAACACAAGCAGAGGACCTGGTTCTCACAGACCCAAATTCGAGGACCCGATTCTCGCAAACCTTGAAAAAATAAAAAACCTAGGATGAGATGATTCCCACAAAGCCGAGGACCCGGTTCTCGCAAAACCAAAGCCGAGGACCTGGTTCTCACAAACCTTGAAAAAATTAAAAACCTGGGATGAGATGATTCCCACGAAGCCGAGGACCCGGTTCTCACAAATATCGAGATGAGATGATTCCCGAAAACCACAACCTGGGAGGAGATGATTCGCACAAGCTGAAGACCTGGTCTTCGTAAAGCCTAGGACCCAATCCTTACAATCCAATATCCGAGGGCCAGTCCCTAACAAACCTCCGGGATGAGATGATTCCCGAGGTGGAACATGGGATGCTCCAACCTTTGGCACACACCGCTTACATCAATCATTCAAATTTGGTTGTTCCTTTCTTGCATTGTTTTGTCCTAAGGTTCTAAGGACTCATCAACCAGAGGCATTTGTGAACACCCAAATTTGACCCACGGATGTTCTTCTAAATTAGATTTCAAACATGCTTGAACCTTGAGACTAATGAGATGATTTGGTCTTGGGTTAAGGCATGATAAAAATTTATTTTAGTAGAATTTATATTTTGGTAGTTTGAACCTTTATGTGTTTGAACTCAAGGATTAATGAGATGATTTAATCTTAGGATAAAAATATATATTAAGGTTTAATGTACTGAAATATGTTTTATTTAATTGCTTGGGCTTTCTTATTTATTTTCAACCCAGTTATATTGAGATGATTTATTTTTGGGTTAGGAATGAATTTAGAGGCTCAGTTAATGAAATGTGAATTTTCCAGAGTTGATTAGTCCATAAACACTTTACTTGCAGGCTAATCTTGACTCTGATTTTCGTGGAAAATCATAATCAAATCATCCTTTAAATGGTAAAAGTGTTTTTGGTATGATTTTTTGCATAAAATGGGGGTTTAATGTATATCAATCAGTTATTGGATGATTAGGAGGAGTACTAATCAAGAAACGAGGATTTTCTAGGTTAATTAAGGGTTAATTACACAGTTAGATCAAATCAGGGCGGAATTAGGGGGATTGAGGGCCGAAAAAGAAAAGAACGTGTGAAACCAGAGGAGCCGGGCGGCCATCTCGGGATAACCTGTGAAGGCCCTCCCCCTGAGGGACCTACCAAATCCAGGTGTTGTTACATCACTTCCCTCAGCCCACACCTCTTGGGTTTAATCCTTTACCATGCTGCAGCACTAGGGATTCGAACTCGGGACGTGATGCTTTTTATCCCCCTCAAGGAGAGCACCTTCACCAATTCATCTGCAGATGAGTTGGTGAAGGTGCTCTCCTTGAGGGGGATAAAAAGCATCACGTCCCGAGTTCGAATCCCTAGTGCTGCAGCATGGTAAAGGATTAAANGTTTTAAGTTTTGGCTCTACCAAAACTACGTAGTTTTAGTAAAAACTACATCTCATCATGTGTTTTAATTCCAAACACTAGTAAATGCTAAACAAAATTATTACTTGAGAATGAATAATTGAACCAAACTAGAAATAAATTTATTAAGACCAGAAAATTAGTTTCCGTGAATTACGTGAGGGCATAATTGGAAATTAATTCCAAAAATTTCGAAAAATATCACAGAATTAAATACTGAAAATCCGGGGCGTTACAGTTCTACCCCACTTAACAAAATTTCGTCCTCGAAATTTGTGGAATAAGTCGAGCAGCCAAGTGCTTAACTGACACAACGGTGTCACCCGGTATTAAAATACCATTGGCCCAACCACCAAGTAGAACCATCATAACCATCAATCACATAAGTTTACCTTTTCCAAGCTAGAACTCCGAAATGCCAAGTCAAACATCAACTTAAGTCAAACATGATCCGTAGACCATAAGATCAAAGTATTAACCCCAATAGTCTTATCCAACCATGACCCACATTAATAACATCAAAATCAAAAATCCATTTCATTTATCATCAAACAACCAAATATATCCAATCCTTTACTCCGTTACGCATTTCCTCTAACACAGAACCCCAAGTTGTTACCTAAGTGACAAGATCATCACTCCCATTGTGAATACCTCAAAACCAAAAATCCATAATATTTATTTGATATCCAAAGCTTCAAAGTATTTCCTTTATCACACACCAATTCAGCTGCAGATGAGTTGGTGAAGGTGCTCTCCTTGAGGGGGATAAAAAGCATCACGTCCCGAGTTCGAATCCCTAGTGCTGCAGCATGGTAAAGGATTTAATCGGGCGGAGGGAGTGATGTAACAATACCTGGATTTGGTGGGTCCCTCGGGGGGAGGGCCTTCACATAACCGCCGGGCATGGCGGTCATGGGTGCCCAAAAATTGATTTTTTGCCCGATTTTGTTTGTAAATTGATCCTGCACCGTTTTGGCACAGATTTCTGACCAGAATCTTGACCATTAAGAGGTGCACGACTCCTGCACTCCCTAGAACTCTATAAATAGGACCTCTAATTCACATCCAAAGGATACAATCTCTCTTTCACATACACCCCCATAAGCTTTAGTGCTTGAAGAAACTCTACCTCTCCATGTCCAGAATCATTCCTAGGCAGAAACTCTGGAGAAATTTCGTGGGTAGCATCAACAAAGAGGGCAACAAGGGTAGACCAAAAGGGGATCCAAGAATGAGCTAAGGAGTGGGAAGAAAGTGGGTGAAGAACACAACCCCAACAAAGGAGCTAGAGGAGGGCTACAAGTGGTAATCTAAATCCCATTGTTGTCTGCTATTTGTTGATGAGTTGTTGATGCTATTGATGATGTAAGTGCTATGTGATGCCATAACAAGAACTACGTGGGCTTTGAATCCGATCGCCGGGGTACGTAGGTGGTTTCTAGTGGTGGAAACTCAAGCCCAATTATTTTTATTTTCCTTTTTTCACTTCAATTTTGTTATTTTATGCGATTTGGTTACACAAAACACACACTCTCACAGCGCATACAATTGTTCCTCAATTGCACAAAGTTTCGTCCCGACACGGATTGTGTGCCTAACACCTTCCCATTCGTGACGAACTCCCGGGCCCAATATCTTTGGTTCGTTAATCGGTTGCCTTAAACAGAGTCATTGGGATTCAAGAACGGTTTTGCCCTATAATAAAATTCGGGTGGCGACTCCAAAGATATTAAGTGATGATTAAGAAGAAGGTGTAAGGGAATAGGTGAGGAGGCCCAATTAATCTTGGATCGGGTCCTCACAATGACTATGTGTTTGTAGTTTACTATCATCAAGAATTATGAAGAGGAAAAATTAAAGTACACTCTGATAGTTACTGTAAACTACCAAAAAGAACATTGACCAAGAAAATGAATAATAATGAAAAATAAAAATATAATTTAATAATCTTCTTCATTAATAATAATTTAACAATTAAAATTATTTAATTTAGAATATCAATGGATTAAAAAATATTATTAGCAATAATTGATTTATAAATTCCTATTTTACTGTATAAACTAATGCTAAATAATGCATTTATTTATATTTTCTCAACAGCTACCAAAATATGGAGAAGTAGAGATGAAAAGTTAGGAAAAATCATGAATAAAAATAACGTTTGCCAAAAATAATAATCACAAGAGCTCGTGACATATGTGTTTGTAATTTATTATCAAGAAGAATTATGGATAGAAGAGTCGAGTAGAGTAGCCACCGAAAACTGCGGAAAAAAATAATAATGGAAAAAAGTATTATCATAGGAATTCATATCACGAAAAGGAATAATAGTAAGAAATAATAATATAATTTAATAATCTCTTTCATCAACAATATAATTTAATAATTAAAATTATTTAATTTTTAATATTAAAAATTTAAAAATATCATTAATAATAATCAATTTTGTAAATTCATATTCCACTACATAAACTAATTCTAAATAATGCGTATCCATCTAGATTTTATATATAAGTTCTATTCAAGATTAAGATTAATAGTATACCACGTGATTTGAAAACTATAACATTATGTCACGAGCGTCGCACCGTGCAGAAAAACTAGTTATTTTAAAAGAATATTTTTATCATATATTAAATGATCCTAAAATTAAGTATGTATGAAATGAATGATCTACCATATATATAAGCATGAAGGGCAAATATGTGTATCTTAAGGGCTAATATGAAATATAAATTGTTTGGAAGGAGCATGGCCAATTACCTAATTACTAATCCCGAGAGAATCGCACCTAATGCCAAAAAGGCAAATAGCAAGTAACAATTTGTTCTTTTTCATTTTTTTTTTCTGTCCAACCATGATCCTATTTGGCAACTCAAAATGCAAAAAACAAAATCAGGGGTAAGTCTATTGCAGTCGTGTGTGGTCTTATTGGGTGCCAAAAATTGTGTGGTAATATAGTGCCAAACTTGTGAAACCATAATACTGCAGAACGACGAAGCACATGAGATATTTCTTCCCGAATTATGGGATCACATATTTTTACGCTAAATTATGGAGAGCACATTAGATACTAGTAACAAGTAACAACCTTTGATCTCTACGTTGGGTAAACATGGTACAAAATTACCGAACGAACATTCATGATCATCCAAGGACTGACAAGGGGCGCTGTGATCGATCTCCCAATTACACAAACTAAAAAAAAAAAAAAAGTCAAAAGGTGTAGTTTAATGAGCCAGTCCAGTAGGCCACGACCACAAGCGACGAAATTGGTTCTGATCCATCCTCCTGGACAAAAAAGTTGTACTACCAGTTTACCTACCAGGAGTCAAATCCCACCTTCCATCCAAAAGATGTCATCCCTTACGTCACCAGTATTATCTAGGACTCATCTCAATAGAACTGAAACTTGGTGACCCCAGATTCTTATACGGGCCGGGTGACACCCCTTCATCCTCCTCCAATACCCGTTTAACCCCCCTCCTCCTCTCCCCCCTCGTCCTCCAAATCTTACAGCCCACCAACCCCACGGATCCTAACAGACCCAATATCACCACACTCCCAACCCCAACCCCAACCCCCACAGCCAAACCTACATTTTTTTTCTTCTCTGCACTCTTCCCCACCTTGAAATACCCCATCTTGCCCTCATCGCCCACACTCAACAGTGTCTGGATCGGGTAATCTACCAAGTAACAGAACCCGGATGCGTTGTTGTACACTGCACCCCAGCAGCTGCAGTTACCCTCACAGTATCCCTCGCAGTTCTCCAAGGATGTCGCCATTTTATAATCCATCAACTCCTTATACGGCAAATCCACGCCCTTCCTCCTCAAAACCCAGAAATTATTCCCAATCTTGGGCTTATCATCACCCCCTCCACTGCAGAGATCGCCCGGTTGACCCGCGTAACACTGCCCCCATCCGAGCAGCTGGGTGGTGTTATCCAGACAGGAACAACCAGAACCCCGACACAAACCGTAGGGGCCGCAGGGACTGGGCAGCTGGCACATGTCAGAAATAGCCTGGTAGTCCAGGTCCCAGTTGGTCCCATCCCAATAATACCCTTTCAGGTTCCCGTCCTGCTCCAGCCGGACCAAGAGGAACCTGTTAATGGGCCGTTGAAAACTGTTAAATGGCTGCACGTCCACTGGCGTCGTGCTCCCGTTTTGATACATGCCTATATAACCCGCCGCGTTGACTCGTGCACTAATCGGCCCATTCCCTTCAACCACCGCTGCTTTGGCCTCCAGTGCTTTGTGCTTCCAGTAGATTTGCTCCTCGTTTCCTTGGAACTTTGCGTACAAGGCCATGTAGTCGTCCCCCAAGCGCATGGAGTACACCCCATTTGAAGAAACAAGGGTCATGTCAGACCTGAAATCCTGATTCTCGACGAGGGTATCTGTGGGAAAATCGAAACTTTGCCACACAACTCCAGGCGGGTCTGCCGTATTTAGTATCTGTAGATTGGAGGAGTTGAGGAGAACAACTTTGTCACCATTGGTTGTTGCTGTTGACCAGAACAACCCCGCGTGTTGATCGGAAAGAACGAGACTTCCGTTGAAGAATAGCAGGGTTTTCTCCGACCAGCTAAACAAGGTTGTTGTCGGGCTGGCCTGCCAGAGTGGCTGGAGTGTAGGGTTGTGGATGACTGTGAGAGAGAGTTGGGTTTGGTTTACTCGGAGGAAGCCGAGGGAGAAGTTGCCGGTGGAGTCGCTGAGAAGAGGGTGAAACGAGGAGACTGAGTGGCTTGGCGTGGCTTTGAAGCCTACCAGAAGCGCTTGTGCTGTGACCTCCAAAGCGTTAAACGACCATGTGGATGCGAAGAGGGTAGAGATGATGAGGAGAAGCTGAGTTGCGTGTGAACGAGTCACCAAGTTGATGGTGGCTTTTTCCATTATTGGAGGGGAGAGGAGGGAATAATGCAGAGACAAGAGTGAGAGGGAGAGAAAGAGGAGTTTTTAAAAGAGATCAAAGGACGTGCAAACATTATATAAAGAGTCACAGACTCACAGGACAGGAACAACCAAAAGAAAAAAGAGTTTTAAAATTAGGTATTTTATGAGTACATAAAACAACAGTGCTGTTAGCGCTTTATTTAAATCTGATGTTGATATTGTTTATTGGGATATCGATCTGAATCCGCACTCATTGTTCGAATTACAAAAAAAGGGGATACCGATAAGAAATCTAGGGGGGATTGGTGCAAGTTGCAGCTATTTCTCCACGAAGAATGTGCCTTTGTGTTCCACTATGATTCTATGAAAAGTACACATGCATTTGTAAGTAAAGATGGTGGTGAATAATTTTACAAAACTGATACTTGTACCCTTACGAACATTACTAACCTAAGATTTGCAGCCAACCACACATACTGATATGTATGGTCATGGTTGACTTAAGAAGTGAAATAGAGTTGCGAAAGGAGACTAATCTAACCCACGAAGAGATCAATCGGTGATCATGTGTAGGAGTATACGTTTTAGAATCAATTAATCAGATCAACAAATCTTTCTTCTTTACTGTAATCAATAAGAAATGCATGCATCTGCTAATGTTAGTTATCAAAGGAAATGCCTTTCAGAAAAATTAAATGAAATGCAAGTTGGTTGCTGGCTGGATGATCTTTGCTTTTGGCTAGTGGAAGGTCATTAGTTTATACGCTTAATTAAATTCTAGAAACCTAGCGTTTGTTGGAGTTGGCTGGCGCCTTGAATGATATGGCGATGATACAGTTGGTCTTAAAACCAGCGAAGCACTAGTCAAACCAAAATAACTACCAAGTCAAATGCAATTGCTCCGACTACTGGCCCATTTGATATTAGTACTGTGGGTACTCATTCTTGCAGTAAAGTCAGCTTTAACAATTTTTTTTTTTTTTCCAAACCGGGATAGTATATTAATACTTCAAAACCAGCATGATAGCACAAACGAAATCAAAATAGCCTATACTCCCCTATCCTCATCTAGAGGCCTAATACATACATTTGGAGGGGAGTGCAAAATACTCAGCCCGTACAAAAATTAGAGGTGAGGGAAGCTAGAGAATGAGCTACAATATTGGCTTCCTTATGTACAAAATCAAGTGACCAAAATGTATGAAAATCCAACAGCTTTTTAATATTGTCGGCCAGCTTCTGTAGATTCAGTTCACATACAAAATCTTCCAGTAACCATCTAGTGACAGCGTGTGCCTCTGACTCTAGACACAGAAACGTAATGCCTAGGTTTTCTGCCATTTTAAGCCCAGGTAAAATGGCCTTCAACTGGGATTCATAAACAGAGCGAGAGCCCTTAGTGAGGACAAATCCAGCAAACCAATCTCCTGCATCATTCCGGCAGACTCCACCAGATCTCAATAAGGACCCAGTGCTATCTTGGAACCAGGCAACATTTATTTTCCAGAACTCCGTCAAAGGGGTTGTTCATTTCCAGCAACAAGCTGCATACTTCTTGTTCTTGTTGTGACCTGCAGCTGGGAAGCTTCTAGCAAATTTAAAACATACTGCAATTTGGCCATTAGTTCTGACGAGATTCACAATCGGTTTAGCATCTTCCTCGAACACTAGTTGGTTGCGCCAATTCGTCACTTTACAGCATGTGATGGCGAACACCAAGTTCCAGTTCGGTCCTTTTTCTTTGCACCCTAGATTATGAAAGAGCCATTCCTGGATGCCTTGGTTAAAAAATTTCCCTACCTGCAGCTAATTCCTTAGAGCAATCCAAATGTCTTTGATTGCCTCACAGTCCCTAAGGGCATGGAGTGTGGATTCCACCTCCTTATCACATCTTGGACAAAGGTTTAAGGCTGCAATATGGCGTGAGAAAAGAAGGTGGTTAGTCATCAGTTTATCATTAGCAACAAGCCACAAAAAGGAGCAAATATGTAGTGAACCCTTTGTAAGTTTCCGGATATGCTATTGACACTCAGCGGAAAGACCGGAAACAAGCCTAGAACCACATGTGAAGCATATAAACCGTATAACAAAATTTTCGTACCTTGTTCGGTTGAGGTCTTTCACCCAACTGTAGAGCCGAATCAGCTAGAGCCAGACAAAAGCCTCGCCCCTCTACGGTATCCACACGAACCGCGATCTTCCCGGAATCGTCACACGAAACCAAGAACGAGCACTCCCGGACTGATGTGCTAGCAACAAGTAACCGGAAGCCTTTTATGTGTGTGTTTTTTCTTCTAACTTTCACAAAGGAAGAAGAAAGGAAGTGAGGTGCGTTTTGGGGAGCTCTGAAACGTGGTGAAGGAGTGAGGGAGCAGCAAAAATCTGATCACTCTTGCTCTAATCCCACTCAACCCCTAATGATAATGCATTAGTGGTAATGGCCAACATTTGGCCCCATTGAAAGTGACATTCACTAACAAGCTTTCCACTAATGTACAATCAAACACTAAGCACTAAGGGGGCTCAATTATTCTGCCAATAAGTGAACCACCCAACCCAAAAACGACCTAGTTGAACCATGGTCCAACCACACCCGGTTCAACCATGGTCCAACCACGGTTCAACCAACTGCTCGAATCAACGGTTCTATGTGTGTGACCCTGTAGGCACTTGTAACGTCCGGCAATAATTGTAAAATTCTCATTTTACAATTATAAGCAAAGAGCGGCGTCTAGCAACACATCATTGCTACCCGAACGACAAGATCAGTACTGATTCTCTATGCCTCGGAATATGTCATCGTCCCTTCGTCCCATTATCTAGATCAAACACGAGACATGGAATATGTCAATCTCGTATATGTTTAATCTATGTTTCTTGATCCCCGAGTTAACTGTATAAAATGGATACCCGTGATATCACCATATCACCTAATCCGAGCATGGCCATGCATTTAACAGTTCAACTCTATCAAGAAACCATACGATAATATACCCGTTATATGGGTCGGACGAATCCCCTCTTGATCAATCAAAACCCACTACATACTCGGCATATACCCAATGATTACCCTTATGTCCACCCAGTTACGGATGACTAGGAATAATATCAAAGTACATGATTCATATGTTGGATACCTTGACGATCTCAGGTCGGAGGACAATTACATCTATAAGAACCACTAATGACATACATATAACGTTCCATGTAGGGTTCTTATGTGGGTCGGTCCAGTCCACAAGTTCTCCAACTTGTACCCGTATGTAGAATTCATATCACATATGCAATTCTCAACATACGCTAGTCTTAATTTATTATTATAACCCATCCGTAATAATAATCGACTAGGGACATTTAAGAATATGAAATATTCTAGGGTTATAAGTATGTGCAAGCGTTTATCTCATAAACGATACTTATTGGAATAACCTTAAAGTGTATGTACATGACTATAAATAAATATCCATGATTGGCTTTTGGGCATATTACTAACACCCTTCTACTTCCAAATGGTAAGCCATAAATTGTCCTTGGGTCCCCAATGTTCTCCTTCAACAAGTTCATAAGCAGAACTCACGGTGAACAAACTAGAGTGAGTCTGTGACCATTTAGCAACATCTGGGCTTGCACCTATTCTTGGCGGAGGGACCTGCCAGAGTTTGTTTGCCACCTGGCCGGGAATGAGGGTTGATAAAATCCCCAAATTCCACTGATTATCTGCAGCTAATAAATCCGCAACCTTAGCACCCAATAAGGACCCAGGAATGTCAGGACACAAATCTTTTAGAGGGGAGGGGATATCCAACCAAATGTCATGCCGAAAGTAGGCTGAGTATCCGTCCCCTATTTTCTAAGAAAGAGCTTGCCTAAAAATTGGCCACAAACTGAACACGGCTCTCCACAGGTTGGACCATGTTCTTGGTTTCAACACCCAAGGCGCAAGGTCAGGCTCCTTGAAGTACTTTCTGTTAGCCTAAACATGTGATTAGCAGCTTAATTAGTAATTAATTAAGACTAATTATATTTAGTATATAAATATATATTTCTAATGATTCTAATGATCATTATATTATTTTGATGATTAACAAACATATTAGTTATGTATTTTGTGTTGTTTGAGTATCGAGCAGAAACATTTGGTTCCAGGAAGAAACCAAATATTCAGTACACAAATATATGTTTCTGATGATCATTATATTGTTTTGATTATTAACAAACATATTGGTTAAGTGTTTTGTGTTGTTTGAGTATTGGCAGAAACATTTGGATTTGGTTCCACGAAGAAACCAAAACAGAGAAGATTTGGCTCCACAGGTTGCAAAACAAGCTGTCACTATCAATCTATATTCCTTGTGGTCTCAGAACGGTAGTTGGAAATTTAAATGCCAACCAACGTCCAAACTTGCAGCTCAAGTGTTAGAAAAAGATTTAGAAAATGGTCCTCACACCTTCTAAGCATCTTGGAGCCTTTGGTGGTCCACATAAGCAACCTGTCACTTTCAGCCAATAAAGAATGTAGTCCCGAAAAGTAGTTGACATTTAAGTAACTCAACTAACGGTTTTGCTTGGTCACCAAGGGTCAAAAAAAGATAAAAAAAGTGGCCCTCACTTCCTCTTTCATCCCTTGAAGAGTTGGTGGTCCTTACTTTCCATGTTTGGGAACCTTTTAGAAGAAAAGGAATTGCAACTCAAGTATTCTGCAGATTTGGCTTGCCTACGTGGACTGTTTTATTAGAGAAGCAAGAAGTCAACTTCTATGCCACCTGGACATCATATGGCCGCAATGTGAACGTTGTGAGAGAGCTTTCCCATTCTGAGCATCTATATAAGATGTCTGAAACCTCATTAGAAGAAGTACTTCAGCCTATGGAAATATTCTGTGATATTTAGCTTCTGTTGAAGCCAAATCCTCTGAGAGATTCAAAAATTCAGATTGAGCTTACCTTGAGTGAATCTCCTGTTCTAAACTCGTTGTAAACACTTCTTGAGTGAGTCACTCTTCAAGTTTTCTTGTTGAGGGCATTATAAGTGAGATTAAGTTACAATCTTACTTGATACTCAAACCTGGGAATAGTTTTGAGAATAGGTTAGAGCTAAGCCTTTGAAAAGTTTGAGTGATAGGTTAGAGCTAAGCCTTTGAAAAGCTTGAGTGTAGGTTAGAGCTGAGCCTTTGAAAAGCTAAGGTTAGAGCTGAGCCTTTGAAAAGCTTAGGTTAGAGCTGCTCCTGTAAAAGCTTGTAAAGGTTAAGGTTGAACCCGTAAAAGCCTAGTATAGTGGATAGTTTAGAAATCCTAAAGGGGGGACCTTTAGGTAGTGGATGTACTCCTGCGTGGGGAACCACTATAAATTGCTTAAGTCCATTGCTTTTCTATCTTCATTCCTGCATTTTCACTTAATTTTAACATTTGACTTCTACGTCGAGCCAAATCTCTGAAAACCCGAAAAAGAGGGAAAGCTAATTCAAACAACCCACCCTCCCCCCCCCCTTCTTAGCCTTTTCTGGGCCAACAATTGGTAGCGGAGCTGCATTCTTAGTGAAGTGGATTAGCCTCCAGAGAAAAAGATCATGGCTTATGAGGGAGCAAGCGTCAACAATGCATCCTACTTTGATGGTGCTAATTTTAACTATTCAAAGGTCAAGATGAAGAAGCAACAAAAAGGAAGGAGTTCTAGGAGAGTGAAGATTGAAAAGCCCAAGAAGGATCCTCTTGTGTGCTTTGGATACAACTGCCCAGGTCATATCAAGTTTGAATGCCCATACCGAAAGAAGAACATATATGGTTCCTCAAAAACCAAGAAAAGGAAGGATATGGCTGCTTGGGAGGACTCGGATTCTTTAAGCAATTCAGGCACGGATGAAGTTGTGAATTTGTGTCTCATGGCTCAAGAAGAATCTGAGGTAAATAATTCACCTGACTTTACTTTTGATGAATTACAAGATGCTTTTGGTGAATTGCATGATAAGTGTATACAAGCACTCAAAAAGAAGATTGCATACATGAAACGTATTGAGATTTTAGAGTATGATGCTGAAGCACATAAGATTACATATAAAAAACTTGATTATGCTCATGTTGATGTGTTGAAATCTTGTGAAACTTTGAAAAGTGAGAACCTTGCCATACAAAATGCTCATGATGAACTAGAAACAAAAATTGCGAGTAATATTGCTATGTGTGACAAGTTGTTGAAAGAGAATGATATGCTTAAGAAAAATGTTGATGTTCTGAAATGTTCTCTTGAGAAGTTCACTAGAGGTATAGATAATTTAAATCTGTTGCTAGGTCAACAAAGGCACTCACTAGACATAAATGGGATAGGCGCAGCACATATGGCTTTTAACAAGCCAAATCTGCCTATAAAATTTGTTAAAAAAGAATCTAGAACCCCATATAGACCTAGATACCATGAGCACTATAGGTCTAACTATCATAAGCACTCACACAGACCTGATATTTCATGCTATTATTGTAAAAAAATTAGACACAGAATCAGATCTTGTGCTTATAGGAAGAGAAACAATCATGTGAGGTATATTTGGATTCCGAAAGGAACCAAATCTGACCCTGAAGGACCCAAGATAGTTTGGGTACCCAAAACTTGATTACATGACACGGTGCAAAGGATGAATGGGTTCTGGACAGTGGTTGTTCAAGACATATGATAGGTGACCCATCAAGATTTTCATATCTCCTTTCAAAACACCAAGGTAGTGTTACTTTTGGTGATAGCTCAAAGGTAAAATTCTCGGTATTGGTAAGATTGGTGTTGATCCTATTATTGAGCATGTGCTTATTGTTTATATTCTTAAGTTCAATATATTAAGTATTAGTCAGAGGATTTAGAGTTACATTTGAGTCATCACGATGTCGTATGAGTAGGATTGATGATGAGAAAGTCGTATTTATTAGAAAAAGAATTGGAAACCAATGCTCTATATGTTTAAATGATATTACTAATCCAGAGATTAAGTGTTTTAGTGCAAGTACAGAGACTCCAACCCTGTGGCATAGGAGGTTCGAACATGCAAATCTTGAGCTAATATCAAATATGTCAAAGAAGGATTTGGTTGATGGACAGTCAAAGCCAAAATTCGAAGTAGAAACCAAATGTCGACCATGTCAGCTTGTAATGATACAGAAGCTGAGTTTACTCCTAAAGAATCAGCCACAGGTCATTGAGGTTGATGAGACAAAAGATGTGTAACCCCCTGATTTATTTGAGACTCAACAACAATTGGGTTCTCCCGAACCAAATGTTCAGAATAATGATATGCAGCCAAATGTTCTGGAATCTGGTTCAAGCTTACAACCGAAAAACTCTGAGGTTCATGCAACTAGAGGACATTCAACTGAGGCCATATTAGGTGATCCTAGAAGAGGTGTAACCACCAGATCTAAATTACAAAACATCAACACACATCTTGCCTTTTTGTCTCAAGTTGAGGCCAAAAATGCCAATGATGCTATACTTGATGATAATTGGGTGATGGCAATGCAAGAAGAGCTTAATCAGTTCTAGAGGAATAATGTGTGGGAGCTTGTTGCAAGGCCAGAAGACCATCCTGTCATTGGAACCAAATGGGTCTTCAGGAACAAGCTTGATAAATCAGGAACTGTGGTAAGAAACAAAGCTCGATTGGTAGCACAAGGGTACAATCAAGAGGAAGGTATTGATTATGATGAGACCTTTGCACCAGTAGCTAGACTTGAATCCATTCACATGTTGCTTGCATTTGCATCATTTAAATCTTTCAAACTCTATCAAATGGATGTCGAGAGTGTTTTTCTAAATGGATACATCATGGAAGAAGTATATGTAGAAGAACCTCCAGGATTTGAAAACCATGAGCATCCACACCATGTTTTTAAATTGAAAGAGGCATTGTATGGTCTTAAACAAGCACCTAGGGCTTGGTATGATAGATTAAGCTCATTTCTTTTCTCATAATACTTTACAAGAGGAAAAGTGGACTCAACTTTATTTGCGAAATCTAATAAAGATGATATCATTATTGTGCAAATATAGGTTGTTGACATTTTATTTGGTGCTACTAATGAATCTCTTTGTCAAGAGTTTGAAAAGCTAATGCACAGCGAGTTTCAAATGAGCATGATGGGGGAATTAAATTTCTTCCTGGGTTTTCAAGTCAAGCTACTCAATGGTGGGATTTTCCTTAATCAAGCAAAGTACACACGTGAGCTGCTGAAAAGATTTGGCTTGCCTGAAGATAAGACTAGTCCAACACCAATGAGCACTAGCACCAAACTTGACAAGGATGAGAATGGTAAGGATGTTGATGTGAAATTATACAAAGGCATAATAAGTAGTCTTCTTTACCTTACAACTACAAGACCAGACATTATGTATAGTGTTTGCTTGTGTGCTAGATTTCAATCATGCCCAAAAGAATCTCATCTTAAACCTATCAAGCGCATCTTCAAGTACTTAAAAGGAACATCATCTTTAGGCTTGTGGTATCCTAATGTGAACTCTTTTGAACTAACAAGCTACTCATATGCAGACTTTTCAGGGTGCACTCTTGATAGAAAAAGTACAAGTGGTACTTGTCAATTACTTGGACAATCACTTGTATCTTGGTCAAGTAAAAAGCAAAATTCAGTTGCTACTTCCACAATCGAGGCTGAATATGTAGCAGCTGGTGCATGTTGTGCACAAGGCTATGGATGAAACAAACACTTGCTAATTATGGACTAACTTTTAAGTGTGTTCCTATCTTTTGTGACAGCTCAAGTGCGCCATCAACCTAACTAAGAATCCGATGCAACACTCTCGAACCAAACACATTGAAGTTAGACATCATTTTATTCGAGACCAGTTTGTGAGAACTGTAAATCAACTGGCTGACATCTTCACCAAACCATTGAAGGAAGATCAATTCACCAACATCAGAATTGAGCTTGGAATTTGCAAATATACCATAAGTATTCTGATTTGGTTTCACTTTTGGTTTTTGTGTGTTCATGCACATCATAACATATTGTACACATAAGCACATAGAAATATTCAATTGTCACACACTCCACACTTGCACTAAGCATCTGAGCATATGAAAATAAGTCTCGGATGCATTCAAATCATCAAGAGCATCAAAGAGCAAGAGTTGCAATATTTGGTTCAAGGATGAGCCAAAACCTATTCAACAGTCCATGGCCAGCTATTATTGGAAGAAAATTGGCTAAAAAGGCTAAAAAGGAGACTGTGGAAAATCAAAACTTGCTGCCTGAAGAGAAAGATGAGAATGTACTGCCAGAAGGAGATTTGGCTTAACTAGAGACCAAATCTGATGCTGAGAAAGTTGTTCCAAAAACTGAACCTGAAAAAGAGGCTGGGAGCTCTAAGACAAAATCTGAATGGACGCTATTGAAACGCTCAATTGAATAATCTCGGCCCTAATCATCCAATTATAAAATCTCAGGGTCAAGGCCCAATAAAGTATTCTCTCACCGATAACTCCAAAAGATAGGGACCTAAGGTTCACCGGGCTTAAGCCAATCTAAGTCCGTAAACCGATTCTCGGGCCTAAAACCCACTTCCTTAAGTCCAGAACTATTCAATTATGTCATTGGGCTTTAAGCCCATTTCTTAAAGTCCGTAAAACACCCAAAAATGTTCTTAAAGTAAGATGATGGGTCTGGGCCCGATGATGCAGCAACAACCCTAGAATTCCACTAGGATCACCTCTGCAACTAATCGATCCCAAGACCTCCAATCTCCAATCAAACTAGGGTGTAGTATCCCTATTCTTCACCTCCTAAACTCAAAGGATTAGGCAACAAAAAATGAGGAATACTGAAGCGCCCGTATCCCAAATTTTTAGTAACAAAACAATTTAATGGAAGAAATTTACCAAAATATCCTTGAGACCCGTGGTACGTAAACCAGTGGCTCAGCACACAAACATTATCCTTAAAAACTTATTAACACCGAGATGTCATAAAATGTAAGGAAATAAACCAGCCTAATAAGTCATAAGCCAACCCGGCAAAGTGTCGAAATAATAACACAAATCAGGTTCCGGCAAACTACCAACAAAGTAATGAACCAATTGTGACATCTCAAAATAAGTCTTAGGCAGCAGAAGATGAATATCACAAAATCGTGATAGAGAAAAAAAAACAACATGCATATGGGTTCTATGGATCCGTCCGAGAGGTGATGCACAACTACCTGCTGAGGTATCCGCGTCTGAACTCCGAGTTGAAAGATAGAGGCGAGAACAGCACGCTAACTAAGGTCTGAAAAACAACGGTGACGATTATGTGAGTCGCCTACTCAGTGAACATTAAAAGTCTATGTATACATGAAAGTGAAGTCATGCTCGTAAGGTGAGTAGTTCACGAGCACAAGTACACCATACAAGCAATATCAGAATCACACACCAACACATAAACATCTTATTGTGTTATTGTCTTTATTATTTAGATTCAATGCATTTTATTATTATTATAATTATGGGCCCTCTACTGTGAGTCAAGTCTCGGTAGCGCATCTGATCCGGGTGTGAAACCCAAGTGTCGAACCTCAGAAGGGGTAGATTCTGAGGTCAAAAACCACCGATAAACCTCGAGTGGCCGCTAGCTTCCTGAGGGTTCGCTCAGACACACCTAACTGGTGCAAGTCTTCCATAGGTGCACCTACCTTCCCCTGGGATAACCATGCAAAACCGCATAATGTGACCCGAGGGTACCCAACCCTCCCTCGGGGCTACCAGTTGACTCCACAGTAGAAATTAGTATTTTATTCTTAGTTATACTCTTACATTTCCATTTGTAATGCATTATGTTTTCCAGGGATGTGTGAATTTTATGTATTATTGTTTCATCCGGGCCTTCGACCCATAACCAGACACTATCACCAAAACATAATAACATGTTATATTCCATAATAATTCTTTTTACCGAAATTAGACATGTGAAAGCAATCAGGTGCACAATTCTAATCACCGCATTTAGCAAACAAGGCAAGTAAACAAACAAACCACACCAACATGCATTCACAAAGCATATATAAAAGACTTGTAATGTCACCTCGAAAAGTTTATTATGACTTCTCCTTGAGCTCGACTCCCCAGCTCCCGAGGTATTACCTGTGCCTGAATGCCAGCGTATAAAATAGTCACTAAACAAATTTTAAAACGTAAAAATCGTGCATGCATGCTTAGGGTATACTCAATCCGAGTAATTCCCGACTCTAACTATCCGATTAAGAAATCTCCGAGTCTAAGTTCATAAACAGGTTCTCAGGCCTAAGGCTCACTTCTTTAAGTCCATACTAACCACTTATCTAATTGGGCTTCATGCCCGTTCCTTAAAGTCCATAACCTATTTAATTGTTATTAGGCCTTAAGTCCAAATCTTTATGTCCATAAAAACATTCTAAGCTTTATAATTATTTTATTGGGCCTGGGCCCGGTTTTCCTAAGCATCGTTCTAAGGTTGCTTCCGAGCCCAAGAGTTGATCGGGCTAAAACTCTATCCGTGTCGGTAAGTCTTCCGGCCACACTCTCTAACTCCCCACTCTCGATAATCCACTAATCTCATATAGAAATAAAAGTATATACACCAAATAAATCCATTTAAAACATATACCAACGAAACTGGGACTAAACCGGAAATAAATACCGTTTAGTAGTCGAAGAAGGAAGGTATGTTCTGCTGGACAGAACCCGAGCCCTTGCCGGAAAATTCCCGAGCCTCGCCGGATTCTGGTCAGCTTTGCCAGAAAAGTCAAAGCCAAGAAGAAAAATAAGCCTCAGCTGCACTACTACCACAATTGATCTGCCACCATCCAATAATCATTCAATTCTCAACAAAACGACCTCCAGCAACAACACGAATTTAGGAAATTGTGGTATAATATCCTTACCGGAATAAGAACAAGTGAGTCGTCACTGCCCGCTGTCCACAGCTCCAAGACGAATCCAAACAGCGTGACGAATCACGTGACTGCAAGCTCTACCACCAGAAATCAGAACCACAAGCAACAGACCGCCATCAAACACACCCATCCCGTGTCATCAATTCCAAAATCTGGCCATAGCAACCCCCACGCATACGTTGAGCCCACCACCCAGCAATTACCAGCCATCAACGAGTGCACACATACCGTCATCAATGAACCGCAAACAACTTAAAGAGACGAGTGGAGGAAGAAGAATAGATGGGCGGCGAGGCTTACCAGCACGGCGACGACGCGGTGGCGGCAACACCTCGCGCAGGCCTCCTCGTCACAGCCGCGGAGAGCGATGGCGGCGTACACTCGAACTCGATCTCGAGTTCTCCGCCCAGTCCTAAACTGGCGTCCCAACCCGGCCTCGGTGCAGCAGCGACGACCAGTGAAGGAGAGGCGATCGTCGACGAGGGAGGAAGAAGATGGTGTTGGTGTCGGCGAGAGAGAAAGGGAAGGAGTGATGGGTTTTGGGAATCGATTTGAGGGGAGAAGAAATAGAAGAGATAGGGAAAAGAAAAAGGGAGAGATGGTGGGGTATCATGCCGTTGATGACATGATTGAAGGTGGGAGACAAAGCCGTTGAAGGCAGCGGCGGTAGGAAGAAAAAGAAACAGGAAGAGAAGGGGGAAAAAAGAAAAGAAGAAGAAAGGGGAAGGCTCCTAGGGCTTAACCCAGCCGGCCGAAACGACGCGTCGTTTGGCTTGGCTTGGTCAACCCGCCCAGGTTGACCCATCCCTAGGCTTTTTTTTTTTTGCTCTAGCCCAAAACGACGTAGTTTAGACTAAAACTACGATTAACTTCGTGTTTCATCCAGAAACGCATTTTACATCTGACGAAACTCAAACACGACATATTACCCACTTAAGATTAATAACTCCAAGGAAAATAAATTTTATTTCCGTCACCAGAATCTAATTTTTTTTTTTTTAAAATAAGGTTACAAAAAATTGGGGCGTTACAAATACAAGCAGTTGATTAATCCCCACAAGTAAACCACTAGATAAGAGAAATCAATCCTAAAGAGTAAAGCCAAGAGAATCCCTCTTTCAAACTTGATACATGGTTGGCTTTTATAGAAGCCAAAAAGCAAAGGATTGAATTGAAAATACAAGCACTAAACAAGCACTAAACATCTTTTGTTTTCTTTAATGCACACCAACCACAGTAACACCAACCAAACTAACCACACCAACCACACTAACACCAACCACACCAACCATACCAACCACACTAACACCAACCACACCAACCATACCAACCACACTAACACCAACCACACTAGTGGGAATCTTAAGCTGCAAAGTGGATTTTCCAACCTGAAAATGAATAGTAAATGCTGGCAGTGAATAGTAATTTCCTATAGTGAATAGTAATTTTCGGTGTGAACAGTAACTTCCCGGTTGAACGGTGAAAATGGCTATTTTTGACTTCAATCCTTCAAAATGCTCACAAACTTAGGAATCTCTTTGAATTCATCTCCGAACTTATCCAACTTATCTTCTTGCAACTCCCGATTGACCCAAGCTTGAGCATAATGTAACATGTGATTCTTTATCATCTTCAATCGAGCCCTCGTGATTGGTCCTTGAGGTGAGCTAATGGCGCCATCACGATCTTGAGTTCCACTTGGTACTGGCTTGCTTGTATCATTCCCCCCTTCCTCAAAAGGATTCATCCTCGAATCTGTCCCTGCATTATCAAAGGGAGAAAGATCAGAAACATTAAAAGTAGCACTTACTGCATACTCACCAGGCAGATCTATTTTGTAGGCATTGTCATTGATGCGCTCCAGGACTTGAAAAGGACCATCTTCCCTCGCATGCAACTTTGATTTCCTTTGCTGGGGAAACCTTTCCTTCCTAAAGTGCACCCAAACCCAATCACCAGGCTCAAACTTGACTAGCTTGCACCCATTGTTGGCCCTTTGTGCCACTTTAGCATTCTTCGCTTCAATGTGCTTGCGAGCTTTCTCATGTATAGATTGAACCAACTTTGCTTTTTGTTGCCCATCTACATTGACAAGCTCATTCAGAGGTAAAGGCAACAAATCCAAGGGGGTTAGTGGATTAAAACCATACACAATCTCAAATGAAGAATATCCAGTAGAAAAATGAATGCTCCTATTATAGACAAACTCTATCAATGGCAAACAATCTTCCCAAGTTTTCAAGTTCTTACCCACAACAGCACGCAATAAAACCCTAAAGTCCTATTGACCACTTTAGTTTAGCCATCAGTCTGAGGATGACAAGCAGTAGAAAACAACAACTTGGTCCCTAATTTATTCCACAACACACGCCAAAAGTGACTCAGAAACTTAGTATCTCTATCAGAAACAATTGTCCTAGGAATGCCATGCAAACGGACTACATCCCTAAAGAACAATTCAGAAACATGAGACGCATCATCAGTCTTATGAGAAGCAATAAAATGAGCCATCTTACTAAACCTGTCAACCACAACAAAGATGCTATCTCTACCTTTCCTAGTCCTAGGCAATCCTACCACAAAATCCATAGAAAGATCAGTCCATGGATGAGTAGGAACAGGCAAAAGTGTATATAACCCATGAGGTTGCACTCTAGATTTGGCATGTCGACATGCCACACAGCTACTACAAACCTGTTCAACATTCTTTTTCATGGTAGGCCAATAAAAATATTCCTGCAGAATGTCAAGAGTTTTAGCAACACCAAAGTGACCCATCAAACCACCATCATGTGACTCCCTAATCAACAACTCACGCATAGAACAAGATGGAATGCAAAGTTTTCCCTCACAAAATAAATATCCATTATCTCTATAAAACTTTTGAATTCCAGATTGTTCACATGCAGCAAATACATTAGCAAAGTCAGAATCAGAGGGATATAACTCCTTGATATACTCAAATCCCACCAACTTAGAACTAAGAGAAGAGAGTAGAGCATACCTCCTGGATAATGCATCAGCAACTACATTATCCTTACCCTATTTGTACTTGAAAACATAGGGAAAAGTCTCAATGAACTCCAACCACTTTGCATGCCTTTTTCCCAGCTTCCCTTGCCCCTTTAGGTGCTTCGAACTCTCATAATCAGTGTGAATCACGAATTCCTTTGGCCAAAGGTAGTGCTGCCATGTCTGTAACGCTCTCACTAATGTATACAGCTCCTTGTCATAAGTGGAATAGTTGAGTTGAGCACCCTTCAACTTCTCACTGAAATAGGCAATCGGCCTTTTTTCCTTCAAAAGAACAGCACCTATGCCTATACCAGAAGCATCACACTCAACCTCAAAAGTAGAATCAAAGTTAGGCAACTTAAGAATGGGAGCAGAGCTCAATCGATCTTTCAGAGTTGAGGATGCCTTTTGTTGTGCATCTCCCCATTTAAATCCCACTTCCTTCTTGACAATATCATTCAAAGGAGCAGCAATAGTACTGAATTCTTTTACAAACCTCCTATAAAAACTAGCAAGGCCATGAAAAGATCTCACCTCAGAGATAGAAGTAGGAGTCGGCCATTCTCTGATAGCCCTTACCTTCTCTTGGTCGACTTCTATTCCCCTGGAACTAACCACATATCCAAGAAAGATAACACTATCCATGCAAAAAGTACACTTCTTAAGCTTGACAAATAATTTCTCAGCCCTAAGTGCATCCAATACAAGCTTAAGATGTTCCAAATGTTCTTCAACACTTTTGCTATAGATAAGAATGTCATCAAAGTACACAACAACAAATTTGCCAATGAAATACCGCAAGACATGATTCATTAGATGCATAAATGTACTAGGTGCATTAGTCAAACCAAACGGCATCACTAACCATTCATACAATCCAAATTTAGTCTTAAACGCAGTTTTCCATTCATCTCCAATTTTCATGCGAATCTGATGATACCCACTCATGAGATCAATCTTAGTAAAAATACATGCACCACATAATTCATCAAGCATGTCATCTAACCTAGGAATGGGATGACGATACTTTGCCATTATTTTCTTGACAGCTCGACAGTCAACGCACATCCGCCAAGTGCCCTTCTTCTTTGGAACAAGAATTACAGGCACAACACATGGTGAGAGGCTCTCTCGAATCAACCCCTTAGAAAGCAAGTCCTCTACTTGTTTTGGTATCTCCTTTGTCTCCTCCGGATTGGCCCTATATGCTGGCCTATTTGGAATTTGGGCGCCCGGAATAAAGTCAATCTGATGCTCAATGCTCCTAAGTGGTGGCAATTCCCTAGGCAATTCCTCCGGAAAGACATCACTGTAGTCCTGCAAAAGAGAAACAATACAACTAGGCAATTCTTGGTCAAGGTCAGCTGTACTAAAATAAGTTCCCTTATACAAGAGTACCAAAATTTCTCGTTTGTTCTCACAAGCTAACCTCAAATCCCTCGAACTTGCATAGAAATTTTCCCTCTTTTTCTCACTCAGTTTTTGCTCTCTTTTTGCAAAGCCCTCGGCTTTCCCCTCAACCTCACTGAGTTTGGCTAAACCAACCATCTTTTCCTTCTTCCAGGCCTCCACAGACTTGTGCATAAACAACTGATCCTCATAGACATCCTTCAGAGATAGTGGCGCAAGCACTACCTTCCTTTCACCCATGGTGAATGTGTACCTATTCGTATGACCATCATGCAGCACCCTTCGGTCATACTGCCATGGCCTTCCCAACAAGATGTGACACGCCTGCATAGGTACAACATCACATAAAACCTCATCGGAGTACTTCCCAATGGTGAATGAAATAAGTACCTGACCCGTTACTTTGATCTCGCCACTGTCATTAAGCCATTGAAGCTTGTATGGCCTTGGATGTTTTTGAGTTTTTAGCCCCATCTTCTCCACTAACATGGTACTCACAACATTGGTGCAACTTTCCCCTTCTATGATCATGCTACAGGGCTTGTCTTGTACCAAACATCTAGTGTGAAAGATGTTCTCCCTTTGCTCAATTCCTTCTTCCTTCTGCTAAATATTGAGCATCCTCCTGGTCACATATAACTTCTGAACCACCTCCTCTGGTTCAACAAACTCATCGTCTGCATCCTCCAACTCAGGCATGTCAGCTAGTGCTAGATCAACATAGGGCTCCTCCCTCTCATCATCAAAGTACACCTCTCCATGCTCAGTGGTAAGCATCACCCTCTTATTCGGGCACTGAGAAGCATAATGTCCCAATCCCAAGCACTTAAAACACTTCACATTTCTAGTCTTATCCTGAGCTTTTGTTGGTGCATTGGGAGTCTTTTGTTCAGCCGGTTTCTGTCCCTCCCTAGGTCTCCAAGGGATCGACTTAGGTGTGTCAAGAATAGGCTTACTTGAGCTCCCCACTTCCTGCTTGGTGTATCTTGCATTGGCACTCCAATTGGTATAACTAGAAGGTTTCCCATAGGTCTTGCTCTTGAGTTGCCTTTCAATCTTAGAAGCTAGAGCTACCATCTCCTCAATTTCTGCATAATGTTGTAGCTCCAGAATATTAGCAATATCCTTGTTCAACCCATAATAAAACCTTGACATGGTGGTCTCCTCATCCTCCTCAATTCCAGCCTGATGCATAGTCTTCTCAAGTGCTTTCCAGTACTCCTCTACACTCTTAGTTCCTTGCTTGGTTGCTTGAAGTTTATGAAGCAACTCTCTCTGATATGAAGCAGGAACAAATCTCTTCTTCATGATCCTCTTCATCTCTTCCCATGTTTCTATCTCAGGGTATCTATCTCTTCTCCTTGAAGTGATAAGCTTATTCCACCAAGACCTAGCATAGTCTTTGAACTCCACAACTGCAAGCTTGACCTTCTTTTCCTCTAAGTACCTATAGCAGTCAAAAATTGACTCCACACTCTGCACCCACTCCAAATACTCCTCTGGATCACTAGAAACTCGAAACATTGGAATTTTCATTTTGATGGATCCGACATCTCGATCAATCCTCACTGCTCTATCTTCCACTGTATCAAAGAATCTGGGTCTTTGATATCCAGCTGTGCCTCCTCCTCTGCCAAACAGACCTCGGCCTCATCTTCCCCCGGCATGCACTCTATGATTAACCTCTCCAAATTGTTCTTCCAATTCTTCTTCAAGAATGTGATCTTCATCAACATGGTGTGTAGCTTGTTCTCTGGGGCGAGCAACCTGTTCTTTTTCTCCTCCTCTTGCCCTCCTAGGATTAGCAATGCTAGTAGAGATTTCTTCAACAGTTTGCTCTTGCCTCTCCAACCTATCATTCAACTCTTTTGTCTGTCTATCAATTCGGTTATTGGTCTCACTCAACCCTAGATTTTTCGCCCGAACTTCATCCCTAACCTCCTTCATTTGAGCATCTATCTGAGCCCTGAATCCCCTCAACATTTCCATAACAGAAGCAAGGTTTGGTTCACCACCCTCACTGCCACTATTAGACATGATGTATAACCTGTAAATACTTGTTAGTAAAACAAATCTTCACGTGTTTACACTCGTGTTTGTGTAAGTATCTGGTTCATGCAATTGACAATCAAAAGCACAAAATACAACATGTATGCGCAGCGAAAATACCGGATACACATGGAGTATCCATGTGAAGGGAGCTAAACCGAATAACAATTTTTCATACCTGTAACGGTTAAGGTCTTTCACCCAACTGTAGAACCGAATCAGCTAGAGCCAGACAAAAGCCTCGCCCCTCTACGGTATCCACACGAACCGCTGTAACCGGTAGAAGAACGTCTCACGATCTTCAACCCGAGCTCTCCCGAACTGGTGTGCTGGAAACAAAAAAGGGAGCTGTGTGGTGTTTAGTTTCTTCTTTCTTTCTCAAAGATTGAAGTGGATGGTATGTGTTTTTCCTCTCAATTTTTCAGACCTCTCAAGAACACTTCTCAAGCTCTGAAAAACTCTCTCAAGTGAGGAAGATGATGCAATAGTGATCAGATCACTAAACTCCATCAAATGACATAAAGTAGTGGTTTAATGGCCAACAAGGTGGTCCATTAAGCAATATGATTATGTCTCCACATAATCATGTTACCCACTAATGCACAAAACACACCAACTCATCACAGCACTAGTTTGGCTAAATTATTCTGACAATAATTGAACCAAACCAGCCCAAAACGACCCTGGTCCAACCACGGTCCAACCACACCTTGGTTCAACTATGGTCCAACCACGGTTCAAACACCTGCTCGAATCAACGGCTGTATGTGTGTGACCCTGTAGGCACTTGTACGTTCGGCAATAATCGTAAAATCTCATTTTACAATTATAAGCAAAGAGCGGCGTCTAGCAACACATCATTGCCACCCGAACGACAAGATCAATACTGATTCCACGTGCCTCGGAACATGTCATCGTCCCTTCGTCCCATTATCAAAATTAAACACGAGACATGGAATATGTCAATCTCGTATATGTTTAATCTCGTTTTCTTGATCCTCGAGTTAACCGGTAAAAAGGATACCAATGATATCATATATCATTATCCGAGCATGGCCATGCATTTACGGTTCAACTCTATCAAGAAACACTCCGATAATATACCCGTTATATGGGTTGGACGAATCCCCTCTGGATCATACAAAACCCACTACACACTCATCATATACCCAATGATTACCCTTACGTCTATCCAGTTACGGATGACCAGGAATAATATC